>JAHWFO010003745.1:1714638-1798766 GCA_023313115.1 Rhysida immarginata
AAAAATAAAAAAAAATCCCAAAATAGACTTAATTTTGAGGTTCGCGTCCGGTCAACCCCACTCTGTGTCAAATTCACGTACGGCTTAGCTATTTGAACCACATAATTTGCAAAAAAACAATTTCTGCATTTTTTCATATTTTACCCCTTTGCCCTCCGTAAAAATAGGCGATTTCTTGCAGTTTTTCCAGTGTTTTGCGAGTAAAAATAGGTGGAGATTAATGAAATTTGGTACGGTGGGTGATTGCGGCAATTAACGAGATCAACTTAGTCTGCTTAGTTTAGTTTTTGATTATCTGGATCTAAGTTTCCGGTATTTTACGTCTTCCAAATTTTTACCTACGGTAGGGACAATTTCGGGCTTATTATACGACTGATTAGCAATAGCCTACCGTAGGTGATCTTTGACGTTTCCGTGCGTAGGCTTTCACTTTAGGTGATACTGGCTGCTATACACAACATTCCAACACGAGCGAAGTCGAATAGAACTGCTAAAGGGCCGCAGTTGGAGAGGCCAAAGAATTCTTTTCGATTCTTCAATATGAATTTTTACTTACTTAATTCTAAACTTGTTTCCATGTGTTTATTTTTTCTGTACACTCCCATTGAAATATTGCAAAATTTCATCAATAAAAGAGCCCGAGCAAGACCGGGTTTATCAGCTACTAAGAAATAAAAAATAAACACAAAAACACAACAAAACAAGAATGAGTGGACGTGAAACGGTCAAATTTGAAATGGACCCACCCTCTTCCTCCTCCTCCTCCTCCGTGTGCTTCTCTTTTTGTAAAGAGCGATGCCGGCGCGAGTGAATCGCATTCGTTCGTAGACGCCCATGGCGCATCCTGACCGAATTCCTTTGCGTCACCGTCGGCAATTCAATCTAATAAGAGACACGATCGTCCGAACAGACAAACAGAGAGGGAGAGAGAGAGAGAGAGAGTGAGCTGCGACGCTCGTGCGAAAAAAGAAAATGACCCGCGTTGCACAAGAGCAGCGATATAAACAGTGGGAGAAAAAGAGCCAAGGTTAGGGGATCGCGTCCTTCTACTTTCTGCCGCACCCCTCCCCCCCCCCCTTTCCCATTCCGCTCGCCGACCCATATCCGATAAGCGGAGAGCGAAAGTGGCGAAGGACAAAACGGAGGTTCCACCACCTCGATACGAAACGAGGCTAAGCAAACGCGTCTGTTAGAGATAGAGGCTACCTCCGAGAAAAAGAAGAACGTCATGCGACGAATGAAAAAACAAAAAGGCGAAGGCGAATGAAAAGAAAGCACATCGTTCCGGAGGCAGTCGAGGGAAGGGAAGGAGGGTCCTTTGCGGGCAAGTGGCCCACCGGACAAAGATGTGTCTTCCTCGGCCACCCCCGCTGCACGATTCAGGTCGAACGCAAGGTCGCTCTCTTCTTTTCACCGTCCGTCCAGTTGCCCAACACGCAGCCTATGTCGTCAGCCTCCCGAAACGTGACGTCACGACAACATCTCGGCTTTGTTTGTTTTTTTTTTCTTAGATCGGCGCTACCAACGTACTCGCATTCGAAGAAAGGATAAGCGTCGGCGTCACCACACAGTTTTTCCGAGACAACTTCTCGCCATTTTACACCCAAGCGTAAGTAAAAGCCCTCTACCCCCTCCACAAAACCCACTCACCCGTCATTTCCTACTCTCACTCTCTCTCTCTCTCTCTGGAATGGACTAGAAACAGAAATGAATGAGAGTCGCCTACAAGGACTCTAGAGCTAGGGCATCGACGAGGCGTCCCGTCCCTTTTGCCTAGCGAGGGAAACGCATGGGGATGTCGACACGCGCGGGGTCAACAACGAGAAGAATTTAAGATTTGCATCTCGTAGGGGATACCGATATTTACCACTTTGAGGAGTCTATTGCTGAATAACGATATTGGGGATACCGATATCCGACACTAAGTTTGATCCCCGCTTCACTCGTCAAAGGTGTTCTAAGGATTGACCACGGAAAGTACAGGGTATCCTAACAATTCCTGTCCTCACTCTTCCTGAATTTATTGTGGAAATCATCAAAGTTTGCAGCGGTATAAACGAGGTACGTTTGAGAGCACACACACACACACAAACACACACACGCGCGCGCACAAATAAGCAAGTAGACACGGAGAAAAAAAATATTCCAAAAATCTCTCCATACCTTCAACTATTTTTCTCCTTAGCTCTCACTTTTCATAGCGGGGCACGAGTTTTTGCATGCCCTCTCGATAAAAAGTTACCACCTGTGATGTGACAGCTTCTTTTACTTGTGGCCACCGAGGAACGACTTCAGGTGCAAAAAGAGATGAAAGTCGCTAGGCTAAAAGAGGCTGTCATTATGTCGTTCACAGGCGGCAACCCTTTTTATCATACAAAATCCCGTGCCCCGCCTCAAAATGGTGGGAGCTATGGAGAAAAATAGTTCAACGTATGGAGATTTGTTTGGAATCAATTTTTTTTCTCCGTGTGCACTTGTGTTTTTCGTACAACGAAACGGAACTTACTTTGTGGACGCACCTCGTCGATCGAATTTATGCAATAAAAGTTGTGAACGGGGTCCCATTGAAAAGGAATTTTGTATACTCTCTGCTCGAAACGACCGTGACCGTCTTTTTTTCTGCAGATAAAGCTCATCGGATTTGCGTCTATTTTGAGAGAGACGTTCGTTTCAAGACGCCAGGAGTGACGACTTGTATCGTTCGTGCCATTGCAATTTTCAGCTCATCCACTGTCCGCATACACTTTCAAATTATCAATTTTCAAGTCAGACTACGGGAAGTTTGAAGACACCCAAAATTTAAAATTTTGAAAAACTTTGGCCATCTTTGACTTTGTCTGTGGGAATATTTAAAGAACAACGTGTATGCATGCAGTACATCCCGACACAATAGATGAGTTGAAAACTGCAATGATACGAACGATCCAAAACATCTTGAATAGGTGCGAACGTTTCGAATATTTAAGTAGTAGAATTTCCTTTTCAGTGATACTTTACAATTCTCTCTCTCCCTCTATGTTGATGGAGTTATACAATCAATCTATTCAGTACGGGAACTTTTAGAACAATCTGTATATTATTATAAGTTTGGTGGCTGAACTAATTAATGCTCGTTTTTGCCGACGTTGTTAGTCATTCCCAAACGAAATGGTCCGTGAAGGCCAAAAGAGCGGTGTTTGAGCTTGGCAAATTTAATCCTACTCGAGACCAAGGTTCATTGGGGAACAGTTTTTCGAAGAATGGCTGCGGGATAAGCCATTTCGGTTTTTGTGATGGAGAAGCGATACGCAGTGGGGGCAGTAATAGTTTAGCTTTGGAACGGCAAGGCTCTTTTTCATGAGAGTTGTCAGGGTTTGATCTGGCGAGAAAGAAATGTCCCCTTGTTACACCCGCATCCCACGGGCTGCGTCGGCTTCTCCTCGGTTCTCGGCTTCTTAAAACCGACTCATTCAGGCGTTTCACTCGCGTCCTCCTATCCATCGCACTCTCCTTTTCTCCTTTCATGCACTACTTTTCTCTTATCAACGACTAGGAACAGAAAGGGGAAAATAATGGATAGACAACGAAAAGGTGTAAGGTGTATTCTCGAAAAGAGACAACGCGACACCTGCCACTTAATGTCTTTCTCCAATTTAACTCTGTGCCTAGGAGAAGTGGGGAGAGGGGTAGTGGATATTAGTAAAGGTTCCGTGTTTGAATGCAGATGTAAGATCGATGGCAACCCTTTCAGTTTTCGTTTTTGGATCTTTACAACGGATTTCTCGAAGTGGGACGCGTGTGATGGGGGCGGGGTACACGCAAAGAATACAATTTCCACGCGCCTCCGGAGCGAAACGCACGGCTCACCTCCTCCGCCGCGGCCATCGGAAGCGCAGATGCCGTGGGCCGGTGGTGCTGGGACTGGCTGGCGAAGGGACAAACGGAAGAGCGAGAACAGAGAGCGGGCCTTTCTTCCGGGCGTTACTTCCGCCCATTGTTTAGTGGTGAAAGGGCGTGCGCCACGAGCCAAACAATGGTTCGCTGATTTAGGAAGAAGAAAAAGAAAAAAAAAAAAAGTTTTCAACAAGCGGGCCTTCGTTTACATTGTTGTCTTTTGAACGGTGGCGTTTGTTGTTTCCTTTCCTCCTTCCCCGAAACCTCGTTAGTTTGTTGTTGTTGTTATTGTTTGTTCTTGTTCTTATTCATGTGTTCTCCACCTCCTCCTTCTCCTCCTCCTCCTCCTCCTCCTTTTCGTTCGACAGGGATAGAGGACCCAGGGACGAAAGCGCCCATCACCGCATGAAGGAAGGGAACCCACCAAAAAGAAGACGACGACGAAGAAAGCGAGCGCCATGCGAGGATCGTTTGTCTCGCTCTTTTTGCTCCTCTGCTCCGCCCTCCACTTGAGCTTCGCTGCACTGGACATTGGCCACGCAGTATGTACGTACAACTAACTAACTAACTAACTAACTAACTAACTAACTAACTAACTAACTAACTATCTATCTCTCTCTTTCTTTCTTTCTTTCTTTCTATCTATCTATCTCCTCCGCCTCCTCCTCTTATTATTAGTCTCTCGCAGACAGGATACACGAATGAGTGAATGTTAGTAGACGAGCCGTAATCTGTGTGCAAAGTTTAAAGTGTGTGTGTTTTATTCTAATGCAGAATAGTAAGTACTATGTTCGTCCGTGCATTAGAAAGGCGCCGAACGAGGACCTTCCCTTTGTCTTTTTGTTTGGTAAAAGGATGAAGGTATAGTAAAGAGGAAAAGAGAGAGGCGGGCGGTCTCTTATGATAACCACCAATGAGTCCTATTTCGAGGAGAGTCCTACCGTTGTTCATGTCCGGTAGACAGGCGCGTTTCTCTAGTTGAGTTTCACCAACGATTCTTCTTCTTCTTAATTGAGGGTTAGTGTCCTGAAGGGTCAATTAGACCTTTGCCACGTAGTCTGCAACCTTGGAGACCATTTCTCATCCTATTTTGGCTAACAAGGGGACCGCACGGACATGTTAACACGGATTTGGTTGAAATCTTAGGAGGTCAATCTACAACATTAATCTACATTCTTCTTCTTCTTCTTCTTCTTCTTTGTAAAAGGATTTGACTCAATGGCCTTTCGTTTCGGAGAAAAAAAAATTTACGTTTGTAGTGCCAGATAAGCCAAATGGGAAAAAAGATACACAACTTAATAGCGATAGCGCAGTCGTTAACATCAGATTCTCTGGATTTACTGGTCCGGGTTCGATTCCTGTAGTATCGAAATTTTTTTTGATTTTTTTTTAATCATTTTTTCCCATTTTTTTGTGTTTTTCGCCATTATTATTTGTTTGCAATTTGTATAATAACATTCACAAACAGAAGCAACGTCACAGGTCAAAAAAAAAAAAAAAAAAATGCAAAATGCGTTGTAGAGTATTTTCACAGACTATAAAGATCTCTTCGCACTATCGACGTCTATGGGCAATCGTCACCGCCAAATCACGATCGTCAATGACCATCCGTGAAAATATTATAAAAAACTTTTCAATATTGAAATAATTTTGCTTAGGCATGTGAATGTTGTTATTATGCACAGTGCAAACTAATAAGAATTGACGAAAAACAATGGAAAAAAAAATGTCAATACTACAGGACTCGAACCCGGACCAGTAAATCCGCAGAATCTGATGTTAACCATTTCGCCATCGCTGTTAAGTTGTCTACCTTTCTTCCCACTTGGCTTATCTGGTATGACTACAATAACACTACCCAACAAATAAATGTGTTCCCATACCGCCAAAACAAATGAGGGTTTTTGAGGGTTTTTATTTTTATTTATTTATTTGTTTGCATAAGCTTAGAGCCCGAGGGGAGCCGACAAAGAAGGCCAAGGTACATTAAAATAAATTGCCCAATTCGGGGCAAAACATTATAAACACAAAAACGAGTTAAATAAGACAAAGAATACAAAGTAGAATGCAATCAGACTCTGGCTGCTAACAAAAAACATTTCCAATGGCTTAGCGAAGAATACTACTAAATTAAACTGGTAATAATACTTGCTACTAGTGCTACTCAACAGTAACAAACAAAATAAACTAAGTAAAAAATGCATAATAGAAACAAAGGCCAAAGTAATCAGAATATCGATGTGCATTTAAATCCGAATAGCCAAGGGTAAATGGGAAACATAAAGAAGCTTCAAAAGAGTTTTATAAAAAACTGAATAAACCGGTATTGAACGTAAAAGAGCCCAACATGTTATGCCTACTTAAGAAAGACAACATCGGCGGCAATTGCGTTTAACTAGTTGGATATTGATGATGATCGGCATTAGGAGTAGATATTGTCAAAGTTGAGTTCGCAGCTTTAAATAGAAAAGCGCAAACGCGAACTAGAAATAGACTGATAGACGGTAAGAATGCGAAATTCGCTAAACTGATGAAAATACAGGAATATGCGTGTAAGGTTCCATGAAGTAGAAGATCCCCAGAAAATTATACTGGAATGTATCCACGCATAATAGAACAACAAAAGAATTTTAGGAGGCAAGCAGATTAAACATAATACCTTGTTTTGTGTTCAAATTAGTATGCTGGTTCCAGTTAAGATGAGACCCAAATATTTAAATGAGGATACCGTCACAGTATACAAAGGGAGAACATTAGGGTACTCCACGTTTATTCCTCTGATAGAAGACCATGGTTTTAGTTTTTTTCGAGTTTACTTGCATCAAATTTTTACCCGACCAGACCTTCAATTCAGTAAGCACGATATTAAGCGCAGAAATCATTTGGGCAACAGCTTGGCTTGCAGCAATAAGCGTTACGCCGCCGCCGGCATATAGGATTATCCGAAAAGGAATACTAGATGATAAAGCCAGGGGTAACTCGTTTATAAACAGAGAGAAAAGTAAAGGCGAAAGAATTGAACCCTGGGGTACACCTAAGTTCCTAGTTAGCATAAGTGAAGTTATTTCTGAGTGGATGGGAAAATAAGTTGTATTGATAAGGAAACTCTCTAGCAACTCTAGAGGGAGCCCGCGTATACCATAATAATTTATATAAAAGCAAGTCAACGGGTACCGAATCAAAAGCTTTCGCAAAGTCAACGTAAAGAAGCTGCGACATAATTGTTAGAAGCCATTTCGCACGAAGTGAATTCTAGAAATTCGTGACACGCTGTTTTTAAGTTTCTTTTTGGTAGGGAGGGAGTAATAAACGCAGACGTTGGTAAAAAAGTTTTTCAAAAACTTTTGCAAATATCGGTAATGCTGTAATCTGTAATTCGGTAATTCGAATAGTCCGATGGTTCACCCTTTTTAAACAGCGGTGTCACTCTGGCTATTTTTAACACTTGAGGGAAAATCCCAGTCGATAACGTCTTGTTGAATAGAAAAGCAAGAGGGATGTGAAAGCTCTTGATGGAAGAAGATCACAGCATCTGGAGGAAACCCAAGTGGATCTAGGGTCGCCGACGACTTTAAGCGAGTAATAGACTCGGGGCTAGTTAGCCAGGCGAAATATCATACGAGAAACTGGAATGATCACACAATCATGTTTTTGATGTAAAATGATGCGCTGATTCCGAAAATGCCCACATTATTTTTCTATAACGTCTAGATGTAAAGATATAATGGGATGTTTATATGACATAACACTAATCTTACTCTACAGGGTGTCGAAAAAGAACCCCTCTTTTTAATGGTATATTCAGATTGTATACAATATTCGAGACATGATTTATTCTTGGTGTTTTTTCAATTGATCCAACCGTTTAGGAGATAGAGGCCCTCAAAGTGTGGAACTTTTAAAGTTTTGAACCCAATTTTATCGATGAAGACAAAGAGATAGAGGGTGGGTCTTGCAGACATTCCTCCTATTCTACTTTTTGATAGTCTTTAAGAATCCCAAGTGAGAATTTAAAAACTCCAATATTTTTCAATATTTTTTTTACGATACCAAATACTTCAGAAAAACCCTTGAACGTCCCGGAGGTAAAAATCGTTGGGTAGTGTAATAAAAATGAAATATTTTATCTTTTTCTCCGAAAGGAAAGGCCATTGAGTCAAATCCTTTTACACAGGAGATAGATTCATGTTGTAGATTGACCTCCTAAAATTTCAACCAAATCCTTGATTACATGTCCGTGCGGTAAGTTGTAGAATTTGAACGACGAGCCTTGTATGCTTTTGATTGATTGGTCTGCTTAATCGTCTCTTTAAGCATTCAATTCTTTTAAAAAGTGAAAACCACCTGGACTATTCCACAAGGAGAAAGAAAGAAAGAAAGAGAGAGAGAGAGAGAGAGAGAGAGAGAGAGAGAGAGAGAGAGAGAGAGAGAGAGAGAGAGGTGGATTTCTTACTCTTTGGTTGTACTATTCCACAGTGTTTGCTGTGATTTTATTTTTTTTCTATGCCTTGAAAGTAGTTTTGCAGGACCTTTTATCAAAGATTTTCGGCCCTAGATGTAGGCTTTCCAGTGCTCGAATCCAGACATGGACGTCTACTTAGTTAACAATAACAATTGCGCCCTTATACATTTCAACACAGCCCCGGGACTGTTATTGTTAACGAGCCAACTGACCAACCGACGAGATTTTCGGATGGGCGTCCTGCCATAATTGAATGCATGTCTCCAGAAAATGTTCGAAACTGTGCAGTTTCGGTCGCCATTTCGAGGCTTTTTAAGCGAGGGCCGCACGAGCGCTACGCGACTCATCAAGTCATTTATTTGCCCCGGAAAACTGTTGATCACACGTTGCTCCTTGGAGAGCACACCAATCAAATTAAAGAGTTTGATGAATTTCACGATTTGATAAAAGGTAGGACCAGTTTACAACGAATAGTTTTGTATTAGAAATGATAACACATATTTATCGAGTTTACGGGCCACCTGTACCTTTGCACTGCAACCAGGATTGAACCCTCTGCTTCTCTTACTCTCTTCTCAAGAGGAAGAGTTTCCAGCAGAGAGAGTTCTTCAGCAAATTTCTTCCCCGAGAGCGTCAGCCTAGTCCTTGGTCGTTGCTCCAAATCATCCCACGGTGTTCAGTGGGATTTAATCGGGACTCTGTGCAGGCCAGTCCATTTCTTCAACCCGTGTCTCGTCAAACTATTGCTGCATGGATCTTACTTTGTGACAAGGAGCAGTGCAGAATTGTTCAAAAATGTCAAGGTTAAGTTGCAGGCTTCCTAGTTCTTGATACTGGAAGAAAACTTGGTCCAATCAAAACTGCGAAAATATTCCCACACCATGATACGGCCTCCACCGAACTTCACAGTTCTTCGTGGGCATCCTAAACTCGACTATGTGATGGCCCACTAGCGTGTGTAACGAGAAGCGTCACTCCAGAAGACATGGTGGAGAGCCATTGTTCCACGGCCCAGTTTCAGTGAGCTGTGTAGCATTCTAAACTGTACAAGAAAGGGAAAAAAAGAAGAAAAAAAAAGAAAAATCTGAGCTATTTCAATGCCGAGGATTTTTTTCCTTCTTCTACAGGCACAGTTTCTTCTTATTTTTTCATCAGTCTAAACGTCACTTCTGTCGTTGTTGTAGGACTTAAAAGAGCGACAACACAGACATTGAACGCTTGCTTCCCGGCGAATGGCGGTACTTTAAGTGGTATTTTGGAACACATTAGCGAGCGTTTCGATTACATCGTGTTAGTCTTTTTCTTTGGCCTACCAGTGACGTTGCTCCACTCGACAGTTCTAACGATGACAACCCAATGGTTTCCCTGCCCGAAAAAGAGAGCCCCCTTCCTTCGCCCCAGTTTCTTGGTGATTATTCGAGTGAAGGGAGTAAAATGCACCAACAGTTTCAATTCGAGTGCGTACTGGATGTTTGTATAGTCAAAGCTTTTTGTGAGCAAAGGCGGACTGGAAAGAGACTGTTTTTGTTGCGTTTTTGGGTTTTTTATATTTTTACAAAATACAGGACTCCCATGACTAGAATTAAGCATCACACTATTACTTTGACGAGAGAGAGAGAGAGAGAGTGTGTGTGTGTGTGTGTGTGTGTGTGTGTGTGTATATGTATGTATGTATGTGGTCTTTTTTTTCTGTGTCTCCTAATAATAATTTGCATTTGATTCGATTTGTCTTTGTGTGCTGAAGATAAATTGCAGGACATTTGCCAGCGACGAGCGACGGCGGGTGAGGGTGACAAGCGGCTGACGTCTCTGCGCCAGTTCGTGTCCGGCAGAAGACACTTCGGCAACGTTTTACACGTGCCCTGGGGGAAATCGGTGGCGGTGGTGCTGCAGAAGGACGGCGACGGCGGTGGCGGAGGCGGCAACAGGCTCCTGACCTCCGACCTCGACTGTCGCTTCACGCTCAAGCCACCGAGGCCGGGTGCCAATGTGACGTTCGCGGCCAAGTGGTGGCAGATGAGCTCCAATTGCACCAACTATTTACAGGTGAGTCCGTGAAGAGTGCCTATGCCTTTTCCCCATCGACACAGCACTTGTTCCTAGCACGGGAGAAGTCAATGATAGTTCAGCAAATGGCATCATCATCGTCATCATCATCAAGGCCTTTTAATTTATTTGCGTTGTGTTGTTTTTTTTTTTTTTTTTTTTTGCAGATTATTTATTCGTCTGATATGTTGCTCATCCATCTCGTTGGCAGCGGAACGTACGCCTTCACGAGCGCTCTCTACCTTCCGGTGCACGTGAGGACATCGGTGTGCAAGGAGACGAACGCGACGGCCGGCCTGTTGATCGTCGCAACCTCTTCTGGTGAGTCCACGGGACGCCCCTGCTACTCTCTCTCTATCTCTCTTTCTTTCTCGGTCTCTGACAAACGTCCTTGCTCCAAGGCGGGTTGGCGAAGTCTTCTTAACCCCGCAGGAAAGTCGTGCTCTGGGCATTTTTATGAAAAAGTCATCTCATGTCATAAATAAAGAAATTAATTAAAAAAAACAAAAAAACCCTAACCAATTTTAAAATGGTTGAATAGGCCAGGCTTATACTTTCCGACGAGAAAAAGCGGAGAAATGAAAATCGGCCTGACCCAAAATGATAGAACGTTAGGAACATAAATTGAAGATTTTGAACAAATGAATAATGTAGGTCATCGATCGCAATGAAGTGATTACGAAAAAGGCCCAAATAACTGTGCTAACTTGTCGCTTAAAGAAACTAGTGCGTCCTTCTGAGCTTTACAAGAAATTATTTGATTCAAATCCAAATTTAGTGCAGATTTTTTATCAGCTTACAAAACATGCATGCATACAAGGACTCCTATGTTTTATGCTAAAATTAAATTTTGTAATAATTTTTTTTATTTGATGTTTGATAGATCACACTCTGCAAATAAGGACAATGGGGGGAGGGGGTCTAGAAATTTAGGCGAGGACTACTATGGTCATTTTGCGCCTTTTACGCAAGTTATATCTGTACGCAGCCCGGGACAAACCCACGGCCAGGCGAACTCGAGAACTAGAACCTACGCCCTAGCCCTCTCGGCTACCTGGCCGGCTAAGGACAATGGAATTGGCAGTTGACAACCGTATGAATGATATAGGGTGATCTCCTCCCCTCCCCAAAAAAACCCCAACAAACTTGCTCACTTTGAGAGCTGACAATGGTTTTATTAATTAAGATATTGTTATTGGCTTAATGCCGAAATGGTTCCAATCATAAGATATGCAAATTACTTGAACTATGTGTTTGGGCGGTCGAATGATAGATAAGTACAGAAATGGGTCTGCTGTCTGGCCAAAATCGCAAGCTGTTCGTTTTGCGTTCTTCTACTGTTTGGCCAAAATCGCAAACTGCCTTTAAATTTTAGCAAACTGTGCTCGATAAAAAAAAACAAAAACCCACTGACCATTAGCCACCTGTAACCGGCCGAAATTTTTGCCTTTTTACTTTCTGCTCCTGAGGTGTCTCACATGGCAGAAACTCAAAAGGATGACACAGCAGAAGTGTAGTTTGGTTGCATTTTTTGCCCAATACAAATGCACTGCAATGAAGCCGTCGGTCGATCTAATGTTCGCTCATTCCTCATCAATCATCATATCGAATTTTTGTATTCAATTGTTGTTCAATCGATTTAATAAATATGCAGGGTGTCCCATTTAATTCGTACCAGGTAAATATCTCGGAAACTAAGCATTGTACGAAACAAATGTCCAAAATCAAAAGTGAATTATTTCGCGGGGGCAATTCATTAGCCAAAAAATTACCCACTCCCTTGTGACGGGGGCTGGGGGAGGGAGTAACTTTGAAATCTTAAATATTTTTAATGGTGTATTCAGATTGTACACAAAATTCGAGAAATGTTTTCTTTTTGGTGTTTTTCAATTGATCCAACCGTTTAGGAGATAGAGGCCCTCAAAGTGTGGAACTTATAAAGTTTTGAACCCAATTTTATCGATGAAAACAAAGAGATAGAGGGTGGGTGGTCTTGCAGACATTCCTCTTCTACTTTTTTGATGGTCTTTAAGAATCCCAAGTCAGAATTTCAAAAATTCAAAATTTTTTAGTGCACAAGCAAAGTCCTATGGAGTATTGAAAAATATTGGATTTTGAAAGAGGGAGGCCGTGGCCTGGTGGGTGACGGCCACAACTTCTGTGAAGTTAAGCTACATCAGGTACGGCTAATGACTGGATGGGCAACCATCCGTGATAGCCAATCTTCACCCCCCCCCCCCTCGGCTGCTGCGACCATCATACAGCAGTCGTGAATCCAGGGACCCAACTCGTCAGCCTCTGGCCATGGACGCATTGGATCCAATTCATAAATAAAAAAAAATTCTGACTTGGGATTCTTAAAGAACATTAAAAAGTAGAATAGGAATGTCTGTAAGACCCACACACACACTCTCTCTCTCTCTCTATCTATCTATCTATCTATCTATCTCTGTCTTCATCGATAAAATTGGGTTCAAAACTTTCAAAAGTTCCACACTTTGAGGGCCTCCATCTCCTAAATGGTTGGATCAATTGAAAAAAAACCACCAAGAATGAAATTGCCCCCAATTCCTCGAATATTGTGTACAATCTGAATATATCATATTTAATTTTATTTATGTTTCAGATGGTGATCAAGAGGAGGCTGCTTCCTCGATTCTGTCCATGCTCTCGTTCGTCGGTCCCGTCCTCTTTCTCGTGCTCGTCGTCCTGCTGGCGGCACTGGGCTGTTGCGTCTTCCTGCCGTTCACCTGCTGCCACGGTGGGGCCGCCACTGCCCTGGGCGTGACCCGGGCGAGAAGAAACGAGCGCACGGTAACGGTTTCGGCAAGCGTCGACAAACCTCCGGCGTACGAGGAACTGTTTCCGGACGGACGGGCCGTCGGCGCTGGACAACCCAAGCCGGAAACGGAAGCTTCGCCCCCTCCATCATACGAAAACATTCAACGACCGGAGGCGACCCTCGTCGCGGCAGTGACGTGACCAAAAAAAGAGAAAAAAAAAAATATTCCCGCAGCAGCTCGCAGCAGAGCCACCTGTTCGAAAACAAAACAAAAAACTGACAAAAGAACGGGTTCCTTCTTCAAATTGACAGGGTCAACCGACACCCACCCACCCATACCAAAGGCCTAGCTCCCATAAAGAGCTTTGGACGACGCCTTTCTAGACAACGACTGTGCCCACGTGTCGTAGAACGAAGGACATCCCGCGAGCGATTCATGTAGAAAAACGTGAAAAGAATAAAAAGTTTTCTTCTCTGTCCAAGTTGCCCTTCTTGCTCTTTCTTTCCTTCTTTCTTTCTCGTTCATAATTAGAAAATTGAAAACGACTACAAAGAGAAAAAGTACGGTTTAAGTTTGACGAACGAATGCCCATGTAGCACATTGGCTCTCCTCGTTAGGGCGCAAAACCAAGACAAAGAAAGCAGAAGAAGACGCACTATTCCACATAAATGAAATTTTATAAAATAAAAACTCGTATGCACATTTCGGAGCTCCCTGTCTCCTTTTATTTGATAAAATTCATTTACGCGGAATAGTCCCAGTACTTTGCTAACTTTCTTGTTATATTTCTATTACCCAGGCTATAACGTTTCTACTGGAACCATTGTGTATGTTTTGGGTGACACGGACATAGCCAAGATCGAATATACAGGGTGTCCAAAAGGTCTGGTAACATACATCTCAAAGCTGCCAGATAGGAGAGTTCTGATGAGTGGGGTTTATAGGTAATAGGGGGATGGGCAATTCATTGCTGCACTCAAATTTGAATTTGACTCCCAAATTTTGAAGGTCATCCATTTGCTAACTCGGAAACTATTAAAGATTGCTACCCTGTAGAGCAACACCACATTAGTCAAAAACAATTTTTAGGCGTGGATTCCACATGCGTAAAAACAACGGCAGAAACTACAAGACAGAAAAATGCTCTGACATCAGTTCCTGCTTTCGTCTTGCTGCCCGATAGAAAACTCCTGTTTATTTCGAGTTGGATCAACACCACCTACGCAGGCGGCCTGCGCACAGAAACTGTATACATTATTGCATCATCATCAAACGGGCAAATTATGATTAACAATAGCCGCTTTAGTGTGATGTAACAATGTATGACGTTTCTGTGCGGTTGGTTGGATCAACACCACCTAAAGAGAAACGTCATAGGTAGTCATCTTTAATCGCATTTCTACCAATAATAAGCCCTAAATTATGACTAGGTATGATGATGATGTAACAATGGATGAAATTTTCGCGCTCAGGCTTTGAGTAGAGGTGGTGTTAGTTGGATTGAGTCATAGCCTACAAAGATACGAGAATTTTCTGTCGGGCAGAGAGAGAGAGAGAAAGAGAAAGTGACGTCAGAACATTTTCTGCCTTGTGGTTTCTGCCGTTGCTTTTACGCATGTGGAATCCACGCCTTAATCGCACCCCCCTTCCCCTTGAAAGATTTTGAGAAAATGAGCGAGAAAGAGTCACTCAAGGCCAGGTTGGCTGAGGTGTGCTTCACTGCAACTCAAATGTGTTAAAAACCTCAGTCAACCTTGAGCGACTCTTTGAACATCTTCACTTTGTTGTTTCCAATAGAATTGATTCTAGTTCTTTTCTTATTCGTGCCAATAGTAAGTACTTGCAGTCGTCTGGGCGGTTTAAATTATTTTGTTTTCATCACTAAAGATGACAGTTTCTTTCTCGTTAGCCCCAAAGCCAGCTAGATCAACACCACCTAGACAGAAGGCCTGATAACGGAAACGTCATTCATTGCTACATCATCATTAGTCGACCATTGTTAATTCTATTTCTACCAATAAGAAGCCCTAAATTTGGTCGACTAATGATGATGTAACAACAATGTAGGACGTTTCCGTTATCTGTCTAGGAGGTGTTGGCTAACCTGCAAAAGAATCAGACTTGCTCAAATCATTTGGTTTCTTTTCAGGTATTTTAATTAACCAACAATGAACTGTCTCAATTGTTAAAAGTTTAATTGCTTACTTTTGTTGTGACACTTACTTCATTTCGAGCACACACACACACACATCTAATTCCAAAAGGTCGAGATTCATTAAAATGGAATTTTTTGGCGATTACAATATTTTCGCACTGTATATAGAGGGTGGACCAAAAAAGACCAAAAACTTGCCACTGAAAATTTTTAAGACCAATGGAAACGGTCCACAAAGGGGTGAGCGATTGTAGAAGGAAGAACGCAACGCTACCTACCATTAATTAAGGCAGGCGTTAACGTTAAATGGAACGAGTCGATGTACGAACTTAATCGTAAAGTGTTTATTTTTCACTTTCTGTTAAGTTAATGATCTAAAAAGTGTACAATTTGTGTATTATTTATTTAAGATTATGTTTCACCTCGTCTAGAAATCGACTCGTCCCATTTAACGTTAACGCCTGCCTTAATTAATGGTAGGTAGCGTTCTTCCTTTTTTTTTTTTTTGGTCCACCCTGCATATAGAAAGAGTTAAAAGGGTGCAATGGAATGAACGACGGTCAGTGAGAAGGGGATAAATGTAAAGGTGATACTGAGAAGAAGTGAACTAAAGATCTGATGGGTTGGGGAGCTGGGTGGGCGTCAGTCATTAAGACGATTGATTCACTAGCGGCACCCGGCGTTGTTGGAGAGAGCGTCTAGAACGAATTCGTGACGGAAAAATGGCAATGATCGGAACAGGATCACGAAGAGGAAATTCGATAAACGAAACAGAAGACATGATTGGGCCGGATTTCGGATTTTCCTTTGATACGACACGCGTAGATTGCTTATTCATTGTTCTGGGCCTTTATTATTGAAGCGAAGAAGGCTCCAGGATATTGTGGATCACGTTAGTTCCTGCTAAGAAGATTGTATCAACAAGCTCTAAGCAGTGAAAGAAGAAAGAGGAAGAAGATCCTTGTATTGAAGAAAGGGAACGAGGCTTCTTCATACTTCTCTCAGCTTTGTTGAGCCTTCAAGAGGAACACGAATTAAAACTAAACAACTTCGGGGACTGTTTAGGTTTTAATAGTCCAGAAATTGCTAAGTTTAAGGTTGATGAAAAGTAGACTGAGTTTTTCTAAGAGTTAAAGTGGTCGTAGGTTAAGTTGAAGCAATTGTAGCTGGACATATTGTGGATAGCTAGCTGCCATTAACGTTTACGAAGAAGAATTAAGAAATTTAGAATAAAAAGGATTCGACTTAAATTCTCATTTTTGTGTGTTAGCCTGAGAATCTAGGATTTTTCCACGTGTTCTACAGGTATTTTGGCCACAACCCTATGGACCACGTCAAAATTAACAAGGGCGTTCATTTGTTTTGATTGGCCCACTGGAGTCGGAGTTTCGGGGGTGAGAGTAAGGTCTGCGCGTATTTAGGAGTGAAATTCGGTATGCAGATTCCTCTAGGCAAGATCTACACGATTGCGATGTTTGGGCCAAATGTCCTAATGGGGTGGGAATTGTGGGAGTGGCAGTCACTTGGTCTTTGGTAACCTATGGCATGGGATATATCGTTCGATCGGAAATGAAGAAAAGCGAATCAATTTTTTCAATTAAAAAATGAGGAGGGGGGGTTAAAAAGTGATAAGTTAGTGGACTGTACCCTTTTAGGGGTAATGAGTAATGAATTTTAAAGGGGTGGTTGTCAAAGAACCAAGCACTGCGACCTCAGATCTATTGTACTATCCCCAATGACGATGAAAGAACGATTATGAACGGGACAAACACAAACATCCATGCCCTCGGCTGGATTCGAACCCGCGACTCGCTTGTGTCGAGAGCGGAAAGACCTGTGCCTTAACCCTCTCGGCCACCGAGGCGGCTTTTTAGAGGTATGGATGCACTCAATTTTTTCTGCTATTGAACAGTATCATCACACTTGCATAGTAAACAACAAAACGGAATTTATAGTTACTGGTGAAACTTTAACTCAAACAACAGCGCCTTATTCTTTCTGTCCGAAATGGTCTACACCTCGTACAATACAAAAATATTATGTTGCTAGGTTAGACGCTAGATTTTTGGAGTACTAAAGAGAGGATCGACTTTCATTTCAGTTGTAACAATGACTGACTGAGCCCATGAGTCGATGGTGTTCACCACTTTTGCCACGGCTTTCTTGCTTTCTTTCGTTCTTTGTAAGGTGCGTCTCAAAAGTTGAAAGACACAACTGTTTTGCATAAAAAGAAAATAGCCTCAACATTCTGACGAAAACTGCGTCTCAAATTAGTTTATTGGTGACAATTAAAAAAGTTTTTATCATAATTCTCCAAAAAAAGCAATAATTTAACTTGAAACTACAATATTTTCACACGAGGGTGTCTCAAAAGCTTAGGAAAGTTCATCTACAGAAAAATGGGGAGAGAAGGTTTTTAGAGATGAGTTTCAATTTACATAAAAAACAAAGCAGCTCCACGCAATCCAATGTCTGTTCACCCAGGTTGAGGTTGCTGAAATTTGGAAATTGAAGGCAGAAGGAAAGTCTCTGTTGCGGAGATTGTAAGATTAACTGGAAGATCAAGAGCTGGTGTACTAAAAAGACCTTCAAATTATGCACCCAGACCCAGATCGGGGAGACCAAAAGCCACCAGTAGCCGTGATGATAGACACATTATTTGTCTTGCGGGACAACAAACTCTCTCGATAAGGCAAATACAGCAAGCTTCCGGTTGAATATATCAAAGGACACCCACCATACACAGTGGTCATTTGGTGTACAAGAAAAAAACCCACCGTTAAGGCCAAAGCACATGGAAGCCAGATTAGAGTGTGCACAAGATCACGTGACGTGAACGGATGAGTGGATGACGGTGTTATTTAGCGATGAAAAACTGATGGAATTTGGTTTGGCATGATCTACGAAAGGAATTTAGATCGTCTTTTAGCAGACAACAAGGAGGTGGTTCGGTGATGGTTTGGGGGATGTTTGGGTTTAATGGTACGAGTAGCATCGTTTCTCTCAGTGGCCGGCAAAATGCACAGAGTTATCAGCAGACTCTTGCAACTTATCTGCTGCCTGTTTGTGAACGACAAGGAGGTCCAGAAGATAACGCCAGTGTACACACTACTGCATCAACAATGCGATGGTTTCAATCCCACAATATCAACGTCATGAAATGGCCAGCCAGAAGCCGAAACCTAAATTGGGATTACTTGAATCCTGGTGGTCTACTTGGACCCAAATCAAAAAAAAAGTTTCAAAGACGTTCCGAGTCTGCAGTTTTGAATGTATTGGTCTGCTGACAGATTCAATTGCAAATTAATGAAAACATGTCATGAAATGTATCAATGATCTGTGCAAGCTGAGTTATTTGTTAGCAATTCATTCAAATTTACCGAATTTATCATGTTATTTTCAAGATAAATGATTAAAAATAAAAAAAATTGTTCAACTAAAATGTCTGGTGAGTGTTTCATCTCCAAAACGTAGGTCGAACATGAACCCACTGTCCATTATAATTGCAAATGTAGCGTGGGTTCAAGTTACCCCAGCCAGGGTTTACTTGAACCCAAATTTCGGGTTCAAGTATCGAAAACTTTTGAGAGATCGTGACTCGTGAAGTTTATGCCGACGGTGGTCAGTTCTCACCAGTGCAAGATCTCAAACAAGCAATAGAAGAATTTAAAACTGGCAGAAGAGTTGATTAATTGAATGCCGAAGCGTGGATTTAAGTTGATTAAAGCTAATGGACGCAGCATTTATGTCACCACACTGGGAAAATATCTTATGAAAATATTGTATATTCAAGATAACTTATTGCTTTGTTTGGAGAACGTGATAAACACTTTAATTGCCGCCAATAAACTGGTTTCAGACGCAGTTTTCATCAGAATGTTTAGGCTATTTTCTTTTTATGCAAAACAGTTGTGTCCTTCAACTTTAGAGACGCACCTGATTAGTGGTCGCCTAGGAAGAACTTCATGGATCCACTCCGTCGCTCCACTCGAGGCCGATGAGGCTTGTGGACCCTTTAACACAGACCCCACTTGACTTCACCATTGCTCCTCTTTAATAAAAGACATGTCGTAGTCCAGCACTCCTAGGCTCCGGACGTGTCCTCGGGGATAGACGAAACCGAGAGAGAGAGAGACTACCCATTTCACGCACGCTCCTTCTTCGGTTCATTTTCCTAAACAAATCGTTGGCAGGGAACCGTTCGTCGCCGCTCGAGTCAAGAGAAGAAAAGAAATAATCGGATTCTACCGGATTCTGCCAGGTTCACCGAATCTCGAGATCGGTTGGCAAGTTTCCCTTTTGTCACTCGGAGGGGGGGGGGGGAGGTGGTTGGTTGGGGGAACGAAACAAGACAAACAATAGAAACGCTGGTTCAACGCCAACAATGGCGTCCGTATCTTCTCAGCCTCCAAAGCGATTTAAAAGTGGTAGCCACCTGCGGGAACTCTGCAAAAGGTCCCGCCGACCACCTCCTCCCCTTTACTTAAGGGGATCGCGTGGAGAGACGGGAGTGTGAATGATCGAGTGAATGGGCATCCTCCTTTCCGCGGCCCTTTTCTTCCGGTGCGGAGGAGATCGGCCTCTCGAGTCCTTTCAAACGACTACAGCTTCCGGTGAATTGAGCGTGAAATGAAAAGAGCGCGCGTGGGTGCTCGCTCACCCGATCGCATCTTTCCAGCCTGCGGGGCGCCCAACAAGATAGACGTGGGTGGCCGAAGGACACCCGACAGCAGCGATCCATTCGTTCTTTCTAGGGAGTCGCGCGATGCAGGATGAGAAATAGCGCACGGGAGATAGAGGGGGGGGGGGGGCGGGTGCGGAAAGACGTTTTCGATACTTTCTAAAGACTCCACTTCGATAATGCTTCGCTTTCCATTTCATCGGCCGCTACCCCTAAAGGACCGAGTCGGAGGCCAATTCACCAAAGCATTTCGACTCCGGCGTGGCAACAAATTCCCGAGCAGCAAACGAACGCTCGGTGAGATAAACGAGAAATCGAGTGCAGTCCTCACCCAACCTGCTCTCACCTCTCGTCTTGTTTTTGATTCCCTGCAGTGGAGAGGAGGAGAGCGGGAGAGGTGAACGAGGGAGGGCGAATGTGTTCGTTCGATGCCCTCTGGATAGGCCATACGTATCCGCTCTGCGTTTTTCCTTTTCGCGGGTGACGTCGGCGCTCACGTGGTCCGTCGGCGCTTGCGCTCTTTTCCGAGTCGGAGAGAGCATCGCGAATGGAACGCTCCGCGGGTGAGACGGAACGAGACCACCGACCCCTTCCTCGTTGGAGCTGCTGGACGCAGCAGCAGGTGACAGCGGGCGGACGCGAGCGATGCCACCACCGCCACCGCCGCTTCTCTTCCTCCTCGACGCGGCCATCGCCATCGTTGCAGCTTCCTCGGCTCACTACTCCTCTTCCTCCCCCTCCCCTGCATCAACCTGTAAGTATGCGATCACGTTTAATTGTCTCTCTTTCTCCTCATCTTTCTTTTTCTCCGCTTTTTTTTCTTTCTTCTCTCCCTCGACGTCTGATCGGTGCGCAATCGTCGACTGGCGAATGGGAAAGTGCCGTCCTCGATTGCACGGGCCAACGCACGCTATGTGTGTTCTCATTTCAGTTTCGGGGTCACGACCTTGAGCCGCTCCCGTCCGGCCCACCTTCTTTCCACTTTTGTGTCGCTCGTTTTGCGAAATAAACTTCTCCTCCTCCTCCGAGTGAGAGAGAGAGAGAGAGAGAGAGACAGACGTGGAAAAAAGTTTTCAGTCAACACAGGGCTAACTTTCTTCATCGAGAAAGCGTTGCCTCTACAACGGGGGCGCAACGTGTGTTAGTTAAGTAGGTCCGTACCGCTGCTTTGGGAATCTGTTTTTTTCACGTACACATTTTTTATAGGGAATCCAAAGACAAACGCCCCCCCCCCCCCCCCGTTCCCGTTTTCTCGTTGGCACTGCAACAGAGTAACGGAACGGAACGTTGAGTGGATAACGAAGCGACGCGTATGCCGTCCACGCTCCACGAAGGGTGAGAAGAGGTTCGTTTGTTTGTCTGTCTGTCTGTCGGTCGGTCGAAGACCTTCCTCGGTGGGCTATGCAGTGTTCGACGAATGTCATTCAATATTCCAAGGTGGCAACTAAAATGTACTTCGTGGTAGCCGATAATATTTCTGAAAACAGAATTTGAAAAAGTTAATCCGTTTTCAAGTTATCGTGCAAACGGCGGACAGCCGGACGGACGGATAAACATACAGACCAAGGGAGCATTCTTATAAGTAGCTAAAGCTCCTAATAAAATCTTGTAGTATGGCAAGTTGATAGAGCTGAGTAGAAGAACTACAAAAGGTGCTTGTCTACTCTCTACAAAGAAAAACTCATAGTTCAGGGAATTTCGATGAACAAATTCTGAGTTGACGGGCCTGAATCGACCAGGTTACGGGAAAAATATTCAAGATCTTTTCATGATGTCTAATGTGCTGATTAACTGACCCTGACCCTATTGAACTCGTATAATGTTTAAAAATGTGTTCAGTGTGTTGCTGCGTCTGTCGCATCTTGTGAAGGCGCATTTTCCGTGCAGAGACAAATGAAAACGTGCCAAAGGATGTGGGCACGATCAACACGCATAAACAAGAGTGCAGTCATCATTGTGGTTCTATTGATCCAAAACCAGCAGTGCACCAGTCAGTGGTCATGGACTCACAAATGCACATAAGCTAGCTTCACGTGGCTAATTTAATAAGGGATACACTCACAATTCAATTTGGGAATTTGTTTCTGCTCGATTAACACTCTATTCATGTCGGATAGATAATGAATTTTGTTAGAATTGGAAACCTTGTAGCCCATTGTCTACAACTACACAAATGTTTTGTCGAGAGAGAATCCGTGACACATTTTCCCATAGGACGTACGTGATCCATCGACCTTTGACCGTTGCGTCGGCGAGAGCTTTGACGTCTGGAGTGTCCGGAAACGCCATTCCCACGCCTTTGAACCCTCACGCTGCCGACCCATTCGAGACCGTTCCGGACGGTGCTCTCTCTCTCTCTCTCTCTCTCTCTCTCTCTCTCTCCAAAGTTGAGAACAGTCGCCCGGTAGAAAAGCGCTCTTCCCGTCCGACCCAACCGTTCGAGAGCCCATTGACCGGATGCGTGCCCGTGGTGATCTCCGACGTTCCTAGACTGAAGGATCTTTTTTTTTCCTTTCGTCGCCCGCCACCTTCTTACCTCTTCCTCCTCTTCCTTCGAGGTCTTTGTCCGTTTCTTTCTCTTTTCTCGTGGCAACTTCATTTTGATTGCGTTCGTCTTCTCTTTTTCTCCAACGCAGACGATTTGAACGAGATCTGCTCCAAACCCTCCACCTTCAGCCTGGAGATGTCGCCAATGCACAAGGTGGTCTTTCAATTGAACGCGAGCGGCGGTGACGTCACGAATCCCTTCCTCTGCAAGTTCTCGCTGAAAACGAGACGTCTCGACGTTAACACGACGCTCGACATCGTCTGGACGAATCACTTGGTTTCCGACTGCCAAGAGTTCATTCAGGTGAGTGAGCGAGTGTGCTTGACCAATTTCTCTTTCTCTCGGTGTGTGCGTGTGTGTGACCAATATATACATTTGTTACGCTTCATTACCTCTCTCTCTCTCCCCGACCGACAAAGAAGGCTCAGACGACAAAACACCACTTGTGTCTTCTGAGAGTGATCAACCAGCGATCAACCTTCTGGTCCTCGCCAAAAGAATCGCTTCAAACGCAACTGTCGACGTTCTATTTTGTTATTCATTTCTCCAATGAGTTTGTCAGTGAGTTAATCTCTTCGTGGTTATTACCTTCTAGTACAGAATTGGATGGCAAGCGGGGAACCGTAGTAGATTCCACTTGCTTAATTTCCTTGATGATGTGGACATGTAGAAAATGGGCTGGGGTTTGACAAGTTTGTTTAGTCGTGTTCCCTGCGTTGGTCGGCGATCTTGACTCACAATAATCAATCATCTCGCTTCCTTCATTTTGAAGATACCTCTCCGCAAAATAATTTTTCTTGCAGACTACGCTGTCGAGCCTCTTAACCTTCGTGGCTTCTCTAGTTGGCTTCGTTACGAAAGGCTCTCTCGTTGTCGCTTCAGAAATGGCTAGCACTCTAAAAAAAACTAATTTACTGTCTGTTCTTGTCGGGAGGTAGGTAGCCTGCACTTCTTGTATCCAGCCTTCTCGATCTATTTTGCTCCTCATTCCTACTGACTAAAGCGCTACACCTGGGCGCAGTATCCCTCATCATATTCCGCTCCTGCTTGCTGCTCTTCCTCTCGCATTGGTTTTCCCTTAATGTTTTCGATAATGTTTTAATGACTAGTAAGTGGATCGTGCCAGGGTTGTTTCTATTCTTAAAACGAGTTTTATCGCGCTTTCCTTCCCGAGGCCATGGTTTTCATGCGCTCATGTGACACAACAATAGACTTCGCAATTTTTACCAGAAAACGGTCAAGCTGTCGCGATGTAGTCAAGCGAGACCTTCCACGGCGATGATGCATATTTTCAACCTTTTGCATCCTCCTCCTGTTTCTTTTTTTTTTCATTATTTTAATGCCGTTTCATTTCGTTTTCCCCCGTTGCCGTCGCTCGCATTTCCCGTCCTACAGCAGTTGAAAACATGCGTCCACGGACCTGCCTACATCGAATGGGGACGGTGGGGAGTCTAAAAGAACACGAATTACCTTGGACAATGGACTCCAGTACTTTCAAAAGATCCCGAGCGCTTAGATTGAGTGAAAGCTAAAAAATATCCCCTCCCTCCCAGTCCAACTCAGATTTGGGCTCCATGGGAACTCATGGAGCAGAGTGAGTGAGTGAGTTAGTGGTTCATTTGATTCCAGGAGTCGTGTCAGTTTAGCGGTCCATCAAACGACCCGAGAGGGAAGAAGGCAGCATTTCTCGACTAATAACCGAAACCGACAGAAGCACTCGGATTAGAATAACTTAACCGGAAAAGTTTTCAACACTCGAAGGGAAGGCTCCAACGATCCGGAGTCACTTTCAAAATTCAAGAAGTACACTTATCATCGGGATTGAAGAAGAAACGGACTTGGAGAGCGGACTAGCTTTGTCAATAATGCAAGGAGTGGTGGACCTTTTGGCATCTGCTGTGGATGATTTCCACGGTAATCGAGCCAACTCGGGTTTCGCTGTCTATTCCCAGTTCCTCAGAGTTTCAACAAAGAATAGGTCAGTCCCATCAACTAAGACAGTTCACCGTTACAGACTGGCTATTGAATAGATGACAAATGATGAAACGAGTGCTCAAAAATGGGAAATGGTCCTACTTTTGAGATCGTTTCTTGTGCCATTTCTCAAAAACAGACAAAACAACGCTAAAAGGGGGTGCTATTTATTCGTACACCTTAGAAACGCACACGTAAACAATCCCATCGTTCGTAGGACACTAGGACATCTTTTTTTAGGGGCCCATAGGAGCCCTATCCCTTCCAGTAGAGGCTGAGCCTTTGTTTCCATCCTAAACGTCTCGTCTTTGTGCTTTTGGTTTAGGACATTCCCGGTTTAAGGGCCCCCTAGCAGAACCACTGTAGCTGCTTGCGAGATCGCTTACCAGAGCTAGTAGAGCAAAATAAGATGCGAGAAGGAGAAGTTTTGGCAAGACGCATAGAGAAATAACAAATGATCAAGTTATTTAAAACTTCTATTTTCCTCCAACCTAATCAATACACGCTCAAGTGTCTCCCATTGGAAACTTCTATGTTAACCCAGTTCCGCCAAAATATTATTGGCAACGCCATCGACTAAGTGGATTAGGTGGCGTCGATTGCTTCTGACACATTTCATGTTACGCGAGTTAGAGTTTTTGTACAGCGGAGTTCCGACCTACCCTTTCCGAGTTATGGAAGTGTCAAGTAAAACCTATTTAATGAAATGTTAATTTATTATTTAGCATTTTATTTTCGTCATTAACTTGAATTTATTGATTATATCGTATTAGTCCTAAGAAGAAGAAGAAGAAGAGTTAGCCCCTATACTTTGCTTTCAATTCATTCTTTTTCCATTTTAATTTGATTTTTATTTCTTTCTTTCTTGTGTTCGCAGGTGAAAATGCCCGACGGGAATGAGCGCATCAACTTGAACGGATCTGGCCACCACCTGTTGTATTTGTCGAATGTGGCGTCGATCGATCTGTACGTGTCCCTGTGCACGAGTTCTGGCCATCTGCGCATCTGGGCCAGCACGTCCAACGTCACACCAGGTAAAACCATCCTCACGAACACCTCCTCCTCCTCCTCCTTCTTCCCTTTCACGCCTCTTGTCGTTCTTTGCTTTTTGGAAACCCATCGGTCGCTGCTGCCGCCTTCTCTTTTCTCTCTCGACTACTCGATCCCCTGATTATTCATGTGGAAATTTTACCGGCGCCCTGGATCGTCAAAAGCTCAGTCCCCGATCCCCCCGTCCCCTCCTCCACCCTAGGTGTACCTGAAATGATAAGAGCGCCAAGTGTGGAAGAGAAGAGTTTTTTCAGAGTTGAAACACAAAACAAAACGGTTCGACACTTGGTGGATTCTTGGGTTTGATTCTTGAGGTAGGCTGCAGCAAGTCTACGCTTCTCTTCAGCGCACCCCCCCCCCTTGTGCAATGAGCCAACTCTTTTTATTGGTCAATACACGGAGGAAAGGTGCACGCTAAATAGGCGTCTCGATTTTCTCGTGCAGAGCAAATGACTCAGAAATACGTGCAATCAACTCGAGGGCGTACGGGTCAACATAATAAAGCAGACCTGCTCTACTCTGACGCCCACACTAGGATTCTACCGATGGCGTATCGTCCATCGAAAGTTGTGGAGCAGGCTAACTGATCGAGTGAGAGAGTCGTCTCATTGTGTCACGTTCGTGCTGGGAAGGAAGTCCACGAACATCCTTCAGAGTACCAGCAATGTGGATGGGTCTCCATGTTGCCGTCGAGAAAGGAAGAAGGCGCATTTCAAAAAGAAGAAGAATGTTCCAATCGGATTATAAAACGAGGACAAGTGAAAAAAAAAAAATGAAAAATTTATTCTTATGGTTCCAAGTGCAGAGAGTACTCTTCTACCAAGTCTTCATTTCGTTGCAAGCACTTTTAAGCACCTTCGCATAAAATTCTGCCACCGCCTGCGATATCAGTGAGATTATCCTTGAAACAAATAAAGGGAGCAGAGGCATCCAAATCACATGGAAAAATTAAGTGAAGAAATCAGCACTTCGATACAATGACGAACTGTACATAAAAGCCCTTACATCAGCCAGCTATCCGTTTAAGTACAAGAACACAAGGTGCGTGTTAAAACTGCGGTCATCGCCTGTGATGCATCAATGTTGTGCGCTTGGCTTTAGTGGTATACAGGGTCCAGTCACATTATATTATGACCACCCCCTTCGTTTGTTTTCGGCGTTGCCCAGCCGAGGAATTATGTCACGTGTTGGGAATTGGTTAGGTAACTATACAGGGTGTCCAAAAAGTCTGGTATATATCGCAAAGGTTGAGCTGGCCAGGTTGGCTGAGGTTTCTAACACATTTGAATTGCAGTGAAGCACACTCTCGAGTGACTCTTTCTCGCCCATTTTCTCAAAATCTTTCAAGGGTAAGGGTGTGATTAAAACTTGTTTTTAGACTAATGTGGTGCTGCTCTACAGAGTAGCAATCGGAAATTTTTCTCTATCTTTAATAGTTTTCGAGTTAGCAAATGAATGACCTTAAATTTGGGGGTCAAAGTCAAATTTGAGTGCGGCAATGAATTCCCCACCCACCCTTATTACCTATAAACCACACTCATCAGATTTCGCCTACCTGGCAGCTTTGAGGGGATATCTGTCATGTTACCAGACTTTTTGGACACCCTGTAAAAAGGTAGGTTTCCACTATGTTAAAAACATAGCACTCATTGCTGCAATGGGTAAGAAACGTGATTTACCAGATCTGCTTTCGGGCAAGGCGGCAGTATTTCGGAAACCGCGCAGTTTGTGAACTGTTCTCGTGCTGCTGCTGCTGTAGTTAAAGTGTACGGTGACTGGTAAAATGGGACCGTTCAGAATAAACGGTATGGGAACTGTGGAGCACCGCGTGCCATTGATGAGAGAGGTGAACGTCGGCTGCGAAGGTGTGTGAAGGCCAACCGAAGAGCTACAGTGGACCAACTTACCGCTCAAACCAACGAGGGTGCTACCAGACATGCCTCTAAAACCCTGTTACGTTTGGGCCTCCGCAGCAGACGGATGGTCACCGCACCCATGCCGACGAAGGTTCGTCGCCAAAAACGGCTCCAATTTGCCTAACAGTACAGAAACTGGACCACTTCTGAGTGGAAAAAGGTTGCCTTCTCCATGAGTCACGATTTCTGGTCCACAGAAGTGGCGGGTGAGGCGAGAAACCTCCGAGAACAAGCATCCTGCAACCATTGTTGGACGAATCCAGGCTGGTGGCAGCAGCGTCAGGGTGTGGGGAGTGTTCTCATGACATTGTCTGGGCCCACTGATACCTATGGAAGGCATTCTCAATCAATTCGATTATTTATCCATTAATTGCAGATCAAGTACACCCATACATGGCAACTGAGGGGGGTGGCACGTTCCAGCAACACAATGCGATTGTTCGGGGGTGGTTTGAGGAACACGATCAAGAGTTTCAAGTACTACCCTGGCCCCCTAATTCCCCAGACCTCAACCCAATCGAGAACCTTTGGGATCACCTCGATCATCATGTGCATCGCTAATGTATTGCATACTTAGTCCATGACCACTGGTGGGTGCATCGCTAGTTTTGGATGAACTTTATCCTTTGATATGTTTTTTTGCACAGAAAATATGCCCTCATAGGATGCGGTAGACCACAGCTCACTGGAAACAGCTTCAAGTATTGTCAAGAGTGTAGGAGAAAGTACGATGTAGTCAAAGCATAATACACGTCATTACTTTTAAGACAGACCACTCACTGGGAATTTGTTCATTAAACTTTCCTGGAACCTCAGTTTTTCTTTGTAGAAAGACACGCACCTTGCTTTAGTCATTCTGCCATTCCACTCTATCAAAATGGCTACCAGGAACTACATTTGAGTAGCATTTGTCTACCAGGCTACCACGAATGTCTTTGCCAATTTCTAATACGACAGACTCTTCACACAACAACACAGAAATACAAGATCAGCTAAAAAATGTCGAGTGGCTTGGATATACCATTCACATTTAGAAACAAACCAGAGCAGATTCGGGGCTATCCCTACAACAATAACCACCACCACCGCCACCACCACCAGAAACCCAATATTAAGCAAAGGACGAAGATCAAGTTTAGAAGCACCCACTTAACAAGAAGAAAGCACGCTCAATCTACAAAGTACGAGCACGAAGTATTGAATAAGAATGCGCATTTCCTTCGTTTCTTCTCCTCCTGATCCACAAATTGACCAACGGTTAATTTCTCGATAGACCCGTGTAGAGAGAGAGTGTGTAAGTGCCGTTGTGGCGCCCCCCCCAAAAAAAATTCCTATTTAAAGAGAGAGACGCAGGAAAGGCACCTTGGTCAATGCTAAGGGGTCGCTCGCCTTGGCCGCTCTTCGTCGCTACCAAAAACGAGGTCGACTCCACCTCCAAAGCGACCCGACAACCTTCGCACAAAAAGCGACTGTCATCGTTAAGTTTCGCACGCGCCTCTCCAAATTAGCATTCTTCTCCCTCAACAACGTTTCGCTTTCTTTCTTCCCGGTGGCAGAGGAACAGTCGCTCAATTTTCGTTGTCCCCCTCCCCCACCTCCTCTTCAAGGGAGTGAATGTCAGTTGCGCTTGCCAAATATGGAAAAGTCATCTTCGCGCTTCAAAATGCCGACGAGTCGAATAGGAGGGAGCGCCTAATGTTATCGATTGTGGCATTGTAATTCTCTTCTTTACAGGCTCAATTTTATGCACATCAAACAACTGTGATCTCGCGTTCATTCTCTAGCCTGTTCCGCTCGTGACATCAGCAGTAACTGGCGCTTAATTGTAAAAGGGAACATCAACTCCTCCATCAAGCAGAACACTGAAATAGATGTAGAGTTCAGTTGAAAAATGCACGAAAGTTGAACATGCGGGACGAATGGTAGCACAGAATGGAAAAAAAACCAAAAACATCCTGTTCGACAACATTACAATAAAGCTCCGACTCATTCAGGCGTGAGAACCCTTCCCACCGCATTTCGTTTCCTTTTGTGGCGTGGTCGACGGAAGAAGTTCTGGATCCCTTCCTTAATCAGTTGAGCAACCACTGGGGTAGCTTGCTCCTTGTTCTTCGTCGCCTGCGATGCGGACTTTTTTTTTTTTTTTCTTCCCTGTTCATTCGTCTCCTGTAAACTGCAAATTGCCTTGTTAAATTTTTACTTCGCGGCTTTTATTGGGAGTTTTGAGCTTGTTTTTGAACCGGTAGAATTTAGAGCTTACTAAGGATTTTGACAATAGGTAGGGGACCTTACTGACTACGGCCACACGAGCGGCAGTTCTGCGTGAAAAAAAAAAAGCAACGCCTAACTAACGAGCAGAAATTCTGCGGCAAAAATCGCTCGTGTGGCCGTAGCCTTGTCAGTCCACTTGCACCGAACACTCTGGGCGTAGGTCTTCTAGTTCGCCAGTTGCGGTTTGAACCCGCCCTTCCCCCCCCCACGTTTGTCTTTGCTGACCTGCTACTTCCAACAGTCCCCCCCCCCCCTTCAGATGGTGATTAAACTTTTAGATGAAAAAAAAAAAATCAAAGGAAAAATTCCTCCACCTGGATTCGAACGGGGGACCACGAGTATCTAAGCTCGTCGTCTCTACCAGCTACGTACTCGAGGTCCCTGGTTCGAATCCAGGCCGCAGAAATTTTCCCTTTCGTTTTTTCATCTTAATAATCTGAAGCAAAACAGTCTCAGTATTCATTTCCATTTTCAGGTGATGGCCACAGCGACGTGTCGTCCATCGTCCTGGCGTTCATGGCGCCCTTCGCCTTCATTCTGCTCGCCGTCGTCATGGCCGTCATGGGCAGCTGCTGCTGCGGCAACAAGTGCGTCCGTCACGCCGCCGCAGGAGGAGGGACGTCGACGGCGGAAGAGAGCGGAACGACCGCCGACGGTTCGTCCTCTTCCCCAGCTTCCACGGTGGAGTGCGGGGGCGGCAACCTCCTTCCGACAGCGTCCGCCGACAGGCCACCCGCCTATGCCGACCTCTTTCCGGCCGACTACATCTACGGAGAGGAAGCCAAGGACGCCGGTTGTCCACCGCAACACGGCAGTCTCAAAGCGGACGTCGGGGACGGCTCTCCTCCCCACGCGAGCGCCTAGCGACTCACAAAATCGCCCTCCGTCCACGATCCAAAGTGTCGACGCGTCAAAGCGAAAACAAACTCAGGACTCCTCCCTCTCTGTACATAGTCAGCCAATCAAAATAATTTTATTAAGAGTGATAAAAATAATAATAAATGGACTAATTAATTCAAACTGTGGAGGGTTTGTTTGTTTTTCTTTTTCTAGGACAAAGGGTCGTCGCTTGAACCATGCCCAAATTCCACACGAGGAAATCGAGGGAATGTCCAAGTACTTTTTACTTTGTACATAACCAGGACTTTTATTCTGCACCCCCGAGAGATAAACCCGATTATACAGATGAGTAGATTACAGATAAACGTCATTTTGTCACATCGTTACAGGCTCTGCACGATGTCACTTTAATGCTTCTTGCACATTTCGGCGGCACACTTTACTTGCCATTTAGGGACTCAAGTGGAAAAGCCCTAAATATAACTAAAATTTAAAAAATTATACTAGGAGGTATGTCTACAGGGTGGAAATGGACGACGTTTCACAAATTTAAGGATATGTAGAGGATGATGTGGTGAACATTTTTTATTAATAAACGAAAAGCGACGGAGCCACAGCTTGTTTGATGTCCTGGTTTGTCAAGCATTGAACTACGATGTCCCCTGTCATTGCATCTTGTAGGCCTTATGCACATTCTCCAATCACAATCTTGCATATCAAATTGGTACGAAATTTTGGAACATTCCGTAAGGGTAAAGGTGTTTTTGCGCTCTACGTTTTGTGCTGTGTGACTTTAGTGTGAGGCAGGAAACGGCGAGAACTTTCGTAGCCAATGCAGTGACAACACAGTAATTCAGACAGCCATTCCACGGCTTGACGCAAAACAGAGCATCAAACATGCTGTGGCTCCGTCGTTTTTCGTTTGGGACTATGGGTTTATTAATAAAAAATATTCACCACATCATCCTCTACATATCCTTAAATTTGTGAAACGTCGTCCATTTACACCCGAGGCGGCCATCCTCTTAAGCACATTCCACTATTGCAATATAGCTTTCAACTTCATGCAACATCTTAAATAGAAACAAAAAACCACAAAGTGCCATCTGGATTCCCTTGCCTAAGCTGTAACAACCAGAAGCAGTTATACGCACACAAACACACATGTATAAATTGGTAGTCTTTTTCTCCGCATAATCACAAGTCGTAAAGTGCAAAGATATTGAGTGTGAACAAAAGAAAATAATCTACTATTGAAAAACTTTTTTTTTTTTTTTGTCCTTTTCTTTAATCTAGTACTGCAGAGGTCGAATACTTAAAACTACTTACCTCCTTCGTGTGGATCTTACTTCAGTAAACACACGACAGTCCAACCACTTTTTCACAACAAAGAATTTATTAACCATGAAATACACATTTGAAATGTACATTCATGGTTGTGGAAAAGCAGTTGGACTGTTGGTGTGCTTACTTAGTTCATTGCTACCGAAACCATCTGCTGAAGTCCAACACCACAAACAAGGGAACAACCATGGAAGAAGTAGATAGAATACATAGGAAGCAATGCTTGTAAACGATTCAATACTAAACGCTCTACCGATTATTGGGGCCAACATTTTGCAGCAGCTGGGTCAAAGCTACACTGTTCTAGTAGTCAACCCCTCCAATGGATAAAGGAGGTTGCTGTTCTTTGCACTGACTATAACCACATTAACGCTGCCTGCACAATATTTTACACTTTGTATTTTTTTCTGCTCACTGAACACTGGAAATAGCAACGTCGAAGTGTGTATGCAAGTTGACATCTGCATCAGTTGCTCACTGAACATTGGACATTGCAATTGTGTGCAACGGTCATTGACTTTGGGACGGATCTGAAGCACCCGTTGTCCTGCAGGTGCACAAACCATTTGGTCGAATGCTTTTGCTTAACCCTTTTGCTGCGTAAAGCAGATATATCCACGCAACATTTCATTACCTTTACCTGTGGAAATCTGATTCATCCTACAGGGATTAAAAAAAAACTTCTGGTTATGCTGCTAAAAGTGGATAATTGCATCTTCTCAGGAATGAAAATGAAATTTAATTCCACAGTAAAAAGGGTGTTAATGCTGAACATTTTCAATTCCAAGGACATGCACAGAGTATCTGCAGTGATTAGGGTGTTAGATGGATTGCTAAGAGAATTCCCAAAGAGGAAACTGACGTGTTGAATGAGGGAATAATGTTAATTACAAAGGCCAACAATGAACTTAATTTATTCTTGTGGTTTTTAGCATGCCATTCCAAATCTGCTTTTAGAGTTTTTTCTATCATGTCACGTTTCCAAGTTAGGCACATAGAGACTGCAATTTTAAAGTATCCATATTTTTGGGCCACAAAGAAATTTATCCGGGCTCAAATTCTGAATACCGTAATTCTAAAATGTTTCATTGAAAAACAAGAAATTTGTGGGTAATAGAAAAAAAAAAAGTAGATATGGATTCAAAACAACAACAACAATAATAATAAGCATTAAAATCAACTCTTAATTTTAAATTTTTTTAAAAAGTCATTTATTATTGGCCTGCATCATTAAGTTAAATAATGTTATTCCTTGTTTTAATAGTAAAACCGAATCCATAGCTTCGACCCAACTGCTCAATGCACTAGTGTACTCACGATAACACGCCAAAGCTTCGCTTCCCATTCTACTTCATGGAAACAGCCTTTCAAGAGATTGGTCTCGACAATCGACACTCGTTTGACCTTGTTTTGAGTGCTGATAATGCCACTTAACATTGCTTAGCAGACAGCAAAGTACGGTCTATTTCCTTGAATACCTGTTGCTTGTCTTGACTACTGCGATAGAAGACACCTAAAATGCAATTTATTTGATTTAATTTTACAAGAATGTACACCCTATTTTGGAGAACTCCTTACCCAACACGTAGAAAAATGTGCCAAATCAGATTGTGTAATAAAAAAACGTACACTGCCATTTAAAAAACACCAGACTTCCCCTTCAAAATGGAAATGCTGGTCTACGCTAAATGTCCCCTTGAAATGCTGCAACTTTTATCTGAAACATTTGTACAAGATAATAGTTTGAAAAACCGCAAAATGAAACAACAATTAAACAAGATAGGGGATACAGAAAACAGTAACACCTAACAGAATAATACTGCAACACTATGATATTAAAATCAAACCAAAGTAGAACGTGGATAAATCAAGACCAAGAAAAACTCTTTAACCACAACAAATTAAAAAAGAAAAATACAACCTTAATGTGCATTTCAAAAGCAAGGGCTTTCATCATTCAGCAGGACCAGGTGAGATCGAGTGAGAACCCCAAAGCAAAAGAATTTTTCTTTTTTAATTTGTTGTGGTTAAAAGAGTTTTTCTTGTTCTTTATGAAACATTTTTCTTTGGAGTTTTTCATTTTCAAGATATTTGGCTACCTTACTTAAAACGGGACACGCTGCATACAGGGTGTATCTGAACGGCCTGTACAAACTTACAGCACGAGTTCTTGTAGCCAGAGAAGCAATATACAGCATGTCCCATGAACATAAGGTCACAAATGCTTCCTTCTGGAAATACAACCGTGCAACAATGTCCTACAATAGCTGCCGCAATTGTCACATCAAATCAGTTCAGCTTTACAACTACCCAGTAGGTTTATTTCCGGCTTGTACAGTAACAGAACAGTCCAGACGTGCTAAAGTACATGCTCGAAATGACCTCCGTTAGATGCCACCTACCCTCGTAGATGGATACGCCGTGGTGGAACAGATACCGTGGCCAGCACGTTTGCCGGATACGAATCCCTTAGACTTTTTTTTTTGTGGGGTCACTTGAAAACCCTTGTTTATTCCACCCCCGTACCAGATGTCGATACTCTTCGCCAGCGGATCGTGAACAATTGCAACGTCATCCGTAACACACCTTATTTTCCAACGGGCTCGCCAATCAATGCAATGTGTGCAGGCCTGCGTGGAATCTAACGTTACTGTATAAGCCGGAAATAACCCTAGTTTGTAACGTTGGCTGGATTTGATGTGACTATTGCGCCAGCTATTGACAACAATTGCAATATACCTATCCAACCTGTTTAGAAATGAACTCACCCAAACGTTTCTGCCGTGTAGTGGTGGAATTGTGGAACTCTGAGGTCTTCTCTGGAGTCCCAGGCCGTACCAAGCCTCTTTTCAAACCTTGAAAAATTCGCTTCAAGTCCTTTCACTTCCCCCTACTGTCAGCTAAAATTGTGCATTCTTGCAGCATTTATGGTAAATAAATGTAGTCAAACACCATGATTAAAATAGACATGACACGATGCAAACCTATTTTTTGTTAAGGAAGAAAAAAAAAAAAGAAACTAGACCCCAATCACATATTTGTTTTTTTTTTGGTTTTTTTTAATAAATGCACAAATTCGTTATTAAGTTACATATCTTCTGTACACATATATGTAGCATGAGGCACTGATAAACCAGTGTATGTAAAAATACGTCAATTGGTTGTCGCTCAAAGATAGTTACAATCTTAAAATCTTTCTCAGAATTCATGAGAGTTGGTGTGAGGAAAGGTCCTGCCACCATCAGTCTCACCTGCAATAAAATGGCAACCGTGGGGTGGGAAGTGGGCCATCGAGGTAGGCTGCCGTGGAGAGTTTGCATACATGACTGGAAGAGGTGGGGGATGACAACCAAAAGACGAGGGTGTGGGTGAGAGAAAAGCGACAGATGGAGGAGGAGGAGGTGGTGGTGGTGGCGGCGGTGGTGGTAGCTGTAGATGAAACATAAAAGGATGCCGAGTAGGGGGTGGTGGGGGTCCTGGCGTGCGGCAAACAAAAGTGGGAGAAGGGGGTGGTGGAGGCATTGGCATCATACGTGCACTCGGAGGCGGGGAAGCAAAGGGATTAAACGGAGGAGGAGTTCTTGTTGGGAAAGGCAATGGAGAAGGACACGTGTTGATCCTTTCGTCAGTAATACGGGGCACCGTGGGTTGGTCAAAGTGTCGACGGGGAGAGCCAAATTCCTTTGACCACGGTTCTAGCGGAACGGCTCGAGAGGTGCTTGGACTATCGTCACACATTTTTAGTTTCTTGCGCTGTCGATTGGACAAAGGCCAACGACTGTCCGTCTGGGAAGCATCTGATCCAGAAAAACTGCGGCGAAACTTTCTCGGTCCAAGAGACTCTTCTGGGCAGTCTAATGAAAAATAAACAGAAAAATCGTTTGTCATCCATAAAATGAAATAATCATGAATTAACAGTTATACTGAAGAAGAAAAAGAATTAACAATAAATATTTAAAAACCTCAACTTCTAATGTTTTAAACTAAAAATTACATGGGAGGGAGGAACCCACCACGATAAAAAAAAATCTCAGTCCTAACATTTAAGGGCGTATCTAAAAAGTACGACAGGTTGAAGCCCATCTCATACAGCCTGTCCATAAAGTAATGCTGAAATTCTCGATCTGTGAGCCGGGTGTCCGCCTCCCATTGGGCTTTCCACTTTGACGACTTGCGTTGTCTTTAAGACACACAGTGATAGCTTGGCTGTACCTGTGTCTGCGATAGCCCAATTGGTAGAGACGTCGAGCATAGGACACTCGAGGTTCCTGGTTCGAATCCAGGTCGCAGAATTTTTCTTTCCATTTTTTCAAGTAAATATCATTTCCTGATGTTTGGGGTATCAGCTCCAGTTTCCATTCGTTATTTAAAAGAATACTTTGTTAATATTTTTTGTACTATCCCCTTGTTTGATATATTTCATTAATAATTTAGAAATTAATGTTCAGCAGATTAATAAATTTATCTGACAACAAACTGCCGTTGTGTAAATCACGAGGGTAACACTGCACACAACAACTACGAGGGGCAATTGATAAATAAGGTCTCCATGGCTGTAACTTTTTTATTTGTTAACCGATTTTCAAAATTCTTTTTGTATCTTATACACACATTTGTCCTCTATGTAATGCACTATTCACTTTTCGACATAGTCCCCATCCCTTTCCACGCATTGCGCCAATGCGTGACTAGTTGGGTGAACCCGTCGGAGAGAAATTCCGAAGTAGTTGTCGACACCAGGATTGAATGGCAGCTTTGGACCCTCTTCTGGAGTACGATAACGTCCGCCCACACACGAGTCACCACACACTAGAGGCGTGGCAGTGCCTACAGTTCAAAGATGAAAAATTGCAGTTCAAAAATGAAAGACTTTGCACATTGCGACTTTCACCATTTCTCAAAGAAGAAAGAGCCCCTTAAGGGACATGAGTTGGTTCTGACGGCGAGGTAATTCAATCCTGGTGTCGACAACAACTCTGGAATTTCTCTGATGGGTTCACCCAACTAGTCACGCGTTGGCGCAATGCTAGGAAAGGAATGGGGACTATGCCGAAAAGTGAATAGTGCATTACATAGAGGACAAATGTGAGTATAAGATACAAAAAAGAATTTTGAAAATCGGTTAACAAATAAAAGTTACAGCCATGGAGACCTTATTTATCAATCGCCCCTCGTAATTTGGCCAACTGAAAAAGTGATAATCTTTTCCCTCCATTAAATACGGTAATGGCTAGTCATTGATCTTTTCAGATTGGATGCTATAACATGCTCTGTGATCTTATTGGAGGAAAAAGAAAAGAAAAACCCAGTTGTGTTACCTTTCTGCCCATGTCCAGTGTTTTGGTTAGAAAAGGTTTCGGTGGAATTGGAAGAATTGTATTTCGGATTTTTACGTTTGTTCTTTGCTTTCCGTTCTTCGTCGTCATCAGAATATTCCAAATACTGAAGAGGGGGTTCGTTGTTGTTCTTCCAAGATGCATCTGAGCCTTTCAATCTTAAAGAAAGATTAAACATATACAACAAGTCTCGTCATCATTACACTTTTTTCAATCAAGAAGTCGATTTTTTTTAATATATTGTTGGTACCGTTATAAAATATCAGATTGTAAAGAAAGTATCCGGAAAACTCACGCACGATGTCAAAGATAACAAAAGCTTTTTTGCATTGGTCGGTCACAAGAGATGAATACTGGGCTCGTACGTGAACGTTAGTAGGGAGAAAAAAAAAAAAGCATGGACAAAATGTGGGCAGCCTCAAAGAATAAACTGCTAAGCCACCCCTTTATGGACAACTCTTGGTCGGTGCAATCCATTAAGAACTTTTACTTTGTAACAATACCGTAACAGCAGACTCTCAGTTGAGCGGGTGGACCATTTACTTCTGAACTGAAAACTAAGCACCTAGCACTACTTAAGGGGACGTCCATAAATTACTTAACACAAAATTGGCTCATTTTTAACTCCTTCCCCCTTCATTTTCAAAATCATATGATGCTCAATTTGTTTTATTAGAAATGTTTAGCAAATTAAACTTTTGATCAGTTGTTGAAGAGACATTGTATTTTATGAATTAATGGGTAATTTTTATAAGTAGGAAACAAAATAGAAATAACATGAACAAGTGATTTATTCATTCTACCATCATCAAATGACCAATGGGATAATGCAAACTTTTTAGACCATTTTAGTTTGAAAAGAAAAACACCTTCTAATACACCAAATGATACTTTCAGCAAGAGGCAGGCATTAGCATGATTTTCTCTTTTTTTTTTTGCAATCTTATTAATCAGCAATACTCAAGGAAGCTGCGAACTGTGCATCATGGATGGAATAGAATCCAAGCCGTCAATAATTTGCAAATCGTGCAATGTATACAAGTATCTAATTAATATTTCCACATGTCACTTTTAAACTTTCTTTGTATTAGTAGTGATACTAGACCCAATGGAAATTATGAAAAGATTTGTTTTAAGAAGTTTCACTGTAACTGAAAGATTCATTGTGGGGAAACAACCCCATAAACAAACACCATATCTTGTGTTTCTTGTGTTTTGTGTTAGTTTTAACGTTATTTATCAAAAACTCCATAGAGAAGCTCTATTATGGCCATTTGAAACAAATACAACATGTCTGGAGATCATAAATTATAATGCATTGTACAACATGTCATCTCTTATCCAAAACAAAATGGGGCAGCTGTGCTTTGGTTTTTGGAATTTTTTCGGATTTTGGAAAGTAACAGTACTGTTCAAGTTTTTTTTTGTGCTATTTAGTATGACTTTACGTGCAAATGGCAAATAGAACAGTGAGAAAAAGAATATGAAGCATTTATCGTTATCAATAATGCAGAAAATGGAATTATTGCAGAAATTGGATTTTTGTGTATTTACGGAAGAACATGGTGTCGGAAATACAATTTAACAGCAAATGCATTTCCAGTCCGTAACACTTGATATTTATTGCAATAAGTTTACATTCGTGCATTCACGAAAATCCATCAGTTACGAGTGGCCACGATTCTACAACATAGCCACCGCAGTAAATTTTATGAATTTCTTAATTTAATAAATTTTAAAAATAAAATCAATAGCCTACTTATTAAGCAGACATGATATCTTAAAAAATTCATATAACTGACACTTGACCCTAAACAAAAAATAAGTTTGTTTTTTTTTAGAACTTTCGGTTTTTAGAATTTTGTACAATATACCTGATACAGAGACTTCGTGATGCTAACAATAATTCTTTATTTAAAATTTTGAATAACGAAATAAAACAGCTCAGGCTGCAAAGAGTTAAACATTTTTTTTTCCTACATGGTTCTTTGTTTGATAAATTTAGCCATCCACTAAATTTAGTCTCAAATCTCAAAAGAAGCGTTATCTAACACCAGACCCGATACACCCTATCTCTTTGTAACGCTGTTCAAAACATCCCCCTCCACCTCAAGCGTTACATAATTTATGGACATACCCCACTCGGACCCAGGAAAATACAGTTGATTTAAGGATCCCCGATATAAGGATAATCTACTCGTAAGGATAAAGAGTCATGGTCCTGTTTTTCTGTAGTCGATTTCAATGCATTTTAACTCTGCTTAAAAGGATACAGGCACGGCCTCCTAGAAACTACCAGGCCTGAACATGACGTCAGTAATGTATTGTTGAAGCACTAAGATTGTGACGTGACGTTGAACTAACTTCTGTAATAGCACTATCTTCGTAATGTTTTATCTTCTCCGTGTTCAGGCCTGGTAGTTTCTAGAAGGCCATGATACGGATAAAAGGAAATCCGCTTATAAGGATAAATTTCTTTTAAAATTTATGTTGAACTCCGCTTAAACGGATAAAATAACTCTAAATGCACTGTGATGTCCTTGGCAGACACATTCTCTCGTGTTTCTGGTGATTGGCAGACGCATTCTGTGTAATGTGCATATAATAGCCACTTTATCATCTCCCTCTAAGTCAAAGGGTGCTACAGCCTAAAATTGGTGATTGGTCAGTAATAGCACTACATGCATTTGGATCATTTGGAGTTCAGTACACTTCACTGTTCGATTGTCAATTGAAATTTATCCTTCTCTGAAGATTGCCAGCTTCCTTGCAAAATTAAGTGACCGGTTTTGTATTGTGCAATTTTTTTTTTCTTTTATTGATTTGTTTTAATTTTTTTTAACATGCATACAAATAGCATTTGAGTAGCTTTGGTTTGACATGTCCTCTGGAAAACGTAAAACTTATCTCTATCTGACCGTGTAGAAGTTCTTAAATTATTGGATTCTGATGAAACTCAAGCAAGCATTGGTGAAAAATTTGGTGTAGGACAAGCTGTGGACAAAAAAACCCAACTCCGGATAAAAGGATGCTCCGCTGATAAGGATAATTTTTCCAGTCCCGAGGACATCCTTATATTGAGGGTCGACTGTATTACACAATGAATTGGCACCTTTTGCCTCACTCTCCTTATCTCCAGATTTTGCTCATTTGTTCTGGCTATGTCCAATTTTCTTGCTGGGAAAAAAGTTTACTAACGACAATGAAGTGAAACACTGCCTGGATGAATTCTTTACGTCCCATTCACCAGATTTCTATCATGATGGAATATATAAAGTCATTGATCGATGGAACAGAGTCCTAACTACCAATGGGGAATACATGCACGATTAGGCAAGTTATTGATGAAGCTTCAACAATGTCTTTGTCACGTTATTTTCCAGATACTTTCTTTACAACTTGATCCTATAATCTCACAATAAGGTGAAAAATTAAATTAAAAACACAAAAACAGGGAATCATCACCACAGTTTCTTGCAGTTGTCACTCATCACACAAATGAATTTGGAACACCATCTCAAACAGAAGCGATACATAAATTGCAACAAGTATCCCCACCTCCTTTCTTGGAGACAATCATCACCGTAAGAAAGGAATAAAGTTCCTTATGTTTAAGTATCACTCCTGTTTGAGAAGGTAAAATTGTGACGAGTGACACAATTAAACTCAACTGTGTTTATATTTTTAATTTTCTTCTTCACTTTACTATCTTTCTAGAATATAAATTTTTGGTTAATTTTTTAATATCAGAGAACAATCTTACTTGCGTAACTGTTCGACAAACACTAATTTAGTTAAATTTTCTCTATACGGTGCATAGTAAACCAAAGTTCCAACAGTTAACCCCTTGCTCTCGATTTCATTAACGTTATTGAAGCGAACTGCATACGAGGGCTGTAGGACTGGGCCTAAGACATCAAACACCTTAAAAGAAAAAAAAAAAAAATCAGAAAAAAGATTTATAAATGTAAAGGATTACCGTAAATGCTCGAATATAAGTCGCAAAATTTTGTACCAAATTTTGAGTGAAAAAACAGGGGTGCGACGTTTACTCGAGCCTAGCAAAAATTACCTGTCGATAGGCTACCTATCGATGTTGATATAGTTTGTTTCGATACCAGCTGTTGCCATATTTGATTGAATAGCAAACAAGTAGTTATTTTATTCCACTTAAACAGATATTTATTTGATAAATTTATTATTCTTAACAGTAATCACCTATAGAAAATTAATTATCTATGTAAAATATCGAGGAAACTAACTTCGAAGGAGATATAAACACGACTTTGCTTCGCATGCCGCCATTTTGAATAAATTAACGAACACAGCCACGGAGTTGCATTTTATCCTGATGAACTTCAAACGAAGTTAACTTATGGTATATGTCACAGCACTTAAATTTTATTAAATTAATATGTATTTACTATTGTTTTATCGACTACAGAATATTATTTATCTTTTCTCTTTGTCCCCAACATTTTGGCGGGAAGGGAGAGAGAGAGCGAGCGCGGGAATGGGCAAGCAGAGAGCGCTCGCTAAGCGCTCAATAAATGAACGCAGTAGGCCTAGAACGCAGCCAGAGCGGGAGTACAGCCAAGCTATCAGCTTAGCCACGACCGCCTATGATGAGACGGGCACCGCCTAGGAGGAGAGAATGGCTGTTATCGGCAGACGTGGGGGTGTTTGGGTTCAAAGTGAAGACCTTTCTTTTATTTGCTATTAACAACAACAGAAGAGAAGAAGGAGACAGATCTCCGAAATGTACATATGGAGTAGCTTTTCTGAGTAACTTTTCTGGGTAATATGACATTAATGATCATCAATGTAATACAATGTCAGGATTATAAGCAGTGGGTGCATTTAGAAGTTATTTTTGTTTTCACAAGATCCCCTAAAGACACTGTCACTCAAATTAGGGATAATCCTAGCTAACGCGGATCGGCAGTTACGAGTCCAGAACTCTCAAATGTTATTTTATAGAGAGGGTGTCCCGACAGTGCAAGTCCAAAATGAAAAACTGAGTAGAGGACCTCAATACCTATGAGAATCACCCCCAGGTATATTATTCGAAATATTACCATTATGGAGATATTAAAAATTTTGTGATTTTGTCAGTAACCCCTTACTTTATTTTCTTAAACGTATTATCTCATTTTAAGGAATTTCGTTAGGGGGCAACGTATTATTAAATTACAGAAAATGGATGAATTGTATGTATAAAATTACAGATGGAGAAAACAAGGAACTGCAGAGATCAAGATTAAAGTAGAAGTTTTGAGTTGTCATGAAGTTTCAGAAATCTTTGATAACAATTCTTAACAAACTACATGGTCAAGTCACTGAATTATGAGCACCACATAGGTTTATGTAAATACGGTTGGGGGGGAGGGGGGTAACATTGCCCATTGGAAAGCATATGAAGGTGGTTTCAGAGGAACAGTTCGTGCAGCAATAGTTGCCATCATGGGTAAAGCACAGAACCTAATAGAACTTGAAAAAGGTATGATGATCATCAGGTACCGTGCAAAAGGTGGCAGCGTTTTGGAAACCACAGCTTTCGTGAACTGTTCGCGTAGTGCCGAAGTGAAGGTTTACAATGGATGGAAGAACTTGACCATTCCAGGCTTGAAAACTGTAGGGAACTACAGGCCGTTAATGAACAGGGGTGACGGCGCTTGCGACGGCTGGTTAAGAGTGATCAACACCCTACTGCAGATGCATCGATAGCCCAAATGAACGAGGCATGCACAAGAAAGCTATCGAGAACAACTGTGCAATGCATATTGTCGCATCTTGGCCTCCACAGCAGACGTTTGATATAAGTACCCATGTTGATGTGTGTGCATCGCAAGAAACGACTTGCGTTTGCATTGCAGTACAAACATTGGACCTTAGATCAGTGATAAAAGATTGAATTTTCCGATGAGCAACATTTTCTACTGCATCATATTGACAGGCGCTGGCGTATCTGCCAGGAGGCATCCAAAAACAAACTACATGAAACCATTGTTGGGCAGCAACAAGCTGGAGGAAGCAGTGTAATGGACTGGGGAATGTTTTGGGTCCATTACTTCTTCTGGAAGGTACAGTCAACAGTAGTGCACATTTTTCCATTGTTCCCGAAAGGTGCATCACTACATGGCAACCATGTATCCTGCGAATGATGGCATCTTTCAACAGGTTAATGGTACGTGCCACGTGACCAAAATTTGCAGTGCATGGTCCGAGGAGCATGAGCATGTGTTCCACTTACTACCCTGGCCTCCAAACACCCCAGATCTTAATAATCTTTGCCAGAATCTGTAGGAACATCTGGATCGACACCCTCCAGCCCGGAATCTTCCGAAGTTACAAGATGCTCTGCTGTTTGCACGAACACAGATTCCTGTTGCCACCTTCCAAGCACTCATCGAGCCCATGCCCCATTGCCTAGCTACTGTTCTGGCTGCAAAAGGAGGTTATTCGTGGTCATAATTCAGTGACTCGACCCTGTAAATCAAGTCAGCAACACTGGCAGATATTTTAAAAACTATCTATTTAAAGAAAAACCCTACATGAGCCATTAATTTTGCACCAACCTAATAATATCTTAAACACTTACTTCTCCTATGGGAGAACCATCTTGTTTGAAGAGGACTGAATCTAAATCCAGAGCAGTAGTTTCTCGATAGCTAAGAACGACAACTGTAAAACATAATAATTAAAACGCATAAAATTTAATTAAAAAAAATTAAATTTCTAAATAGAGCTAGTTCAAAATTCAAACAAAACAGCTAACAACAACCCTCATCCTTGGAGAGGGTATGTCTTGCACTTTCTTTCAATACTTGTGCAAAGTTAATTAGACAATGAAATGATTTACAACATTTCTTATGTTTGATTTACATACTACTCCTGACTGATGATAATTCTTCACATGTATAGCAATCTTTGGATTTTGGAGGAGATTCTAAAATATTTCCCAGAATTCAAAATCAAGCTAGCAAATTCTTTAGAGTAAACAAAAGTAACAGGAAAATAGCATTTCATTTTTGTGACTAAGAACAAAAGAAAAATAACTCATTGATAGCAAGTCCATTATTTTGGTCAAGAGAAACCTACATCCATGCTGTTTTTTGCTACAATACGGTAAATGATCAGCAGCAAACAATCGTGTTCAATTTAACAGTTTCCTAACATTTTAAAATAACTTCTCGACATCAGAGCTGTCTTCACGAACGTACTGTGGAAACACAAGGCCAAGGAGCGGGAGCAGGAGACCGATTTAATGTTACACCTTCAGAAGCTCTTCTTTTTTCAACATTCCTGTTTGAACACCCTATTGTTACAAAACAGCTCTACTGTTATTTTCATTTACACTCAACAATTGTTCGTTGTTACAATGTGGCGACGTCAAAGTTGTTGTTGTGTTTTCCGTGTCAAAACAACAAAGAATTAACAGTCACCATGAAAACGGGGACGGAGCAGGAAGGGTGCTTGTTTTTTGGTGCAGCTTTAGTTTAATTCACTGGAACTCGTGAAATAGTGGAAAATACAGACACAAGTGCACAAGCTAGCAAATTATTAAAGCTTCCACCCTATTAATAGAGATACCATTCCTTCCTTCTACAAAAATAAATCTAACTTTTAGTATCAGGTTGTACAGTATTTTAAATTTATTTCTCTGTCACTTTATAAGTTAGGGCTGTTTTTTTTCCCCTCTGTTGTAGCTGGTTTTGCTACATTTAAATTTCACACGAGGGAAATATGATACTGCAGTATATCAAGAAGAGAGAAGAAGAAAAAAAAATAATTCATTACCATCTTTAAAAACTAAGATCATAGATAGCACTTCCACAAGTCAAATGGTGATCGATTTTCATTAAGATTTTTAAAACACAAGATGATTAAACCAAAAAATTAATCATTCAGAAATGGAACTTCATTTATTATACCTAATTTATCCACAATAGAGCTTATCGAGCCAATAAGCTCCATTTCTTGCTCCGGTACGGTGATGCACAGCTCCTCAATCGGAGGTAGATCTTCTATGGAAAATTCACCTTTGGTCTTTATTATTCTACGAGGTGGCTTCGTCATCGTTTTCATTTTACCATTCCCAAAACGTGGTCTAAAGTTATCCCTAAAATTCAAAAACCCATTTATAATGTTTAGCAGCGGACAACTAAGAAGAATCTTTTGAAAAATATAATAATTGTTAAAAATTTTTTTTGTTCCTTAATAATCTTCAGATTGTCTTAGAAAATTGAGTTTCTTTTTCTTTAACCCATTGTTCATTTAAATTATTAAATTCCATCTTTTAAATAATCACCTATTTCAGTTTAATTTTATTGATTGCCTACAACGTCTTCATCTTTTTAATGAATATTTTTAATTAACTTCATAAACATACTTCACAAAGTTTTGATTAAAAAAAAAAAAAAAAAAAAAGGCCTTTGACAAAAAAAAAAAATGTACGAAACATGCAATACCTTTGACCAGAAGGATTTCCCTCTTAGTGTCCCATGCTACACAGTTCAATAAGAGGGACATCATTTTGTTTAATAACCCATTGGTAGTCCTCTGAAGTACTCTCGGAGCATAACAGTATTTGAAAAATATTCAATGACCTGTTATGCTACCACCATATTCCTCTTGGCTTACTTTTTAATAAGATAACATATGGCACACCGCTCCACAGATTCTCTCTCTGTTGAGACACGGTGCCTTGGCCAGCCTGATCATCAGATCTCTCTAGGAGTAACAAGGTCTGGGAAAATACAAATACCTTATTGTATGGCAAAGATTCTTGACCAACATTTTCCTTATGATGCTATAGAACACTGGAATAATTTACCAATGGAGATAAGATGCTTACCACTTGAATGTAAAGTACAAACATGCATGTCATCGTGTTATCATTTTAATAGAAACATAATGGGGATTCAATTTAATATGTGATTTTATTCTGTATTTACATCCACGGGTAACTATAATAATAATAATAATAATAACAATGCTGCTGCTAGGACAGCAAGCAGAATCATTCATTCTATAGCAATAATTGTTGATGGACTTTTTTCTTAATTTATAAATACAGTGCATCCTACTGTCTAATTAATCTGCCATCTTGGTGATAACTTTGACAAAAACAAAGATCTAGCTCATTCCATAAGGAAGGAAGGGGAGAAGGTATGTGACATCGTGCTGTTGCAGTCTTTTGATCATTTTCAGCATATAATGTGATACCAATTTTTGGGTAATGTAGTGAATGGGGTACATTTTACTTGGGGCTACAACTAGAAAGAATACAGGTTTGTGGAATTTTTATTAATTACCTTTAATGTTTTAATAATAAAAATTTTAATAAACTACTTCGTTCCATTAACTAATCAAAACAAATCACCTTAATAGTTAAAGATTTGGAAGTGCAGTGAAACAAAGACATTGCTCAAATTAAAAGACATTGCTTTTTGACTACATTTTCATCAGAATTAGGCTTACATAGAAAAATAAGGACCAAAGAAGAAAATGAGACTAAAAACTAATCACAGGAGTTGCTCTCCCCCCACCCCCTTTGTCATTTTATTTTATTATAGTATGCCCACATTTATTTAAATGCTTTTTAAAATGTTAAGTGCATAGAATTCAAAATTTCAAAAAAAACAAATGTAGAAAATAACTCCTAAAGGCTTTTTGGAATACAGAGTGGGATACAAAAGCACTCCCTGGTTTCATCCTATTTACTGTGGACTAATACAAACATACAATCTAGGGGTAGAAATTAACTATTAAGTGTGGTTGCCAACTTGGCAACTAATCCAAAAATTCTGGTTGCCGACATGGAGTAGAATGAAATTTAGGTTATCCATTAGAAGTTAGCTTTACTCAAATATTAACGCAAAGATATACACAATCAAATAAATCACTACTGACAACAACAGTTTTACCATAATCATAACCTTTCTATGATTATGGTTTTACTAACAAAAATTTACACTCGAGTGAGCTTACTTTTCAAACCCGCTTATCTGTTAGGGTCACGGGGGCAGCAGCCCTATGGAAGATCTCCAGCGATCGTGATCTTCCGTCATCAGGTGCATGTCCTCCACGGTAATATCCAAGTGACTCGAACCCAGATTCTTCATGTAGTCTACCCACCTGGTTCTAGGCCGACCCCTTGGTCTCTTTCCTACCAGCTTGGAAAAATAACAACTGCCTAGAAGACCAACTTGCAGCATCCACACCAGCGCAACTGAGCTCTGTCAACACTTAAAAGACTCCCTTATTGTGCTTGAGTGAAGATGATTTAATTTACATTTAGTACTTTTTAATACCTAATACATTAATAATTATTTATTGTCTAATGCAATCTTAGAATGAATCTGTATAATCACTAACATTACTCAAGAGTCTGAATCACCTTCTGACTCAGTCACTGGTCTTGTTGTTTCAATAGTACCACCAGCACCTTCAATCTCACTTTCTACAATAGCAGCTTCAGGCCTTCTCAGTTTATCCTTACCGTAGGGTTTAATAAAGGACTGTTGGGACCTATTCTCAGTGTTAAACCATAAGCTAACAGCTTCATCAAGATTAAAATTTCTGATATTGTCACTTTGCATCAAAATCAGTAAGCACAGGAAATTGTAACAAATGTTATTTTTTAATAATTTTTATCTTTGAAAATCCTCTTTCATAATCTACGTGTGCCGGAAGGGACAGCAGAATATTCAAAAGCTTGGAAAAGTTCTTGCATTGAGGCCCAACAGAATCATTAACACTATCCCAAAACAACAAATTTTGAATGTTTCTATGCCTGCCATGTTTTGGGTATACAGAATATTTAACATATGTAAACAAACATTCATCGTTTTCCGATATTTATCTGTACAGGTCATCAGAGAATTTTCTAAATTATGCCACCTCCTCTCTTCTGGTCAAACTTTGAAGTTTTAAAGCTCGTATTCTCAGTTAGTTCTGGATTTGTGTTATTAAACCTCTGACTACATCTTTGAATGCTAGATATCATATTTGCTGTTGCATGTTTCTTATGATTGTCAATTTTCATGATGCGGGCCTCCATTACCGGCACTTTGAAACGTCAATTCCGCAATGATTCCCAGATTAGTTTTCAAACACCTACTGAGCGACTGACAACTCGGATCTGATTGCTGATTACTTGTCGTTACTCATATGCCCGGGCAACCAGGATTAATAGATTGTTTAATGCAATGAATTTTCAGTGCAGGTTGCCAGGCAGGCAACCAACAGTGAAAATCAGTTGCCAGAATGAATTTTCAGTAGTCTGTGGGAACCAGGCAACCACTAATTTCGAACCCTGTACAATCTAAGCTACGTCTAAGGTGCATTAAGAAAGTATAAATACACATCTGCAATCAGGGTTTTGAAACACTAACTTCAAACAAAATAGTTTTATGAACAAAAATTACATTTTGAATGTCTGGACAGTAAATAAACAAAAAATCACACATTTAGCCAAATAGTTTTCGAATAAACGGAAAAAATAAGAAAATGCAGAATTTTGCTGTTAAGAAATTATAAATTCACCCGTTAAAACTTAGCCTACCACATTGAATTAATGCTGCTATGCTTAATGAAACCACCCTTTGCTCCAATCAACTTAAATACTCGATCAGGCATGCTTCAATCAATTTTTTTTTTTTTAACTGTGTGCCCTTCAGTTTGTTCCACACACGTTAAATCACTCACATGTGAAAATTTGCCTGTGGTTTGCATAAACCAGGTCAGGGTAGCATCTAGCAAAATGGCAGGGCAGGGAAATGAACAATAATTAGGGCGCATTTGGTCAGAAAGTAGGGCAAGTCAGACATAAGCGCACATAATGGTTAATTTAAATAAATCCAACGAAAAAGGGCAGGGTGTGCTCAGGAAGGGCAAGGCGCGTTGAAAAAGGGCAGGGGTACGCCCTTCTATTCCAGCCTAGATGCAACACTGCAGCTGTACTAACATTGCCCACACCTTCCCCATCAGATTTAAGTCCATACTTCTGGATGTTTGAGGGCAGTTATTTGTTGCTTTCCAAAAGTTTCCGCCAATTAAAGGGCCAAAAGGTATCAAGTGATTGTACAACATCTCCTGGTACACTTTACAGTCCAACCTTACATTCACTGTAACAAGATAAGTCTTACCACCCAGGCTGAATGCAGCCCAAACCATACCACCACACCATCACTCATTTTGCCTACTGAAATGTTCTTTAGGTTCCATTCTTAAATCGTGCCAATACCCCTTATTGCCAATCGGAAAAAAAGTACACAGCTCCATTTATCCTTCTAATCCACATATATTTTGGCCCATTCCAGCCTCGTTTGTTTATCTTTCGAAGTCAGCTTTGGTTTGGCTTGAAGTTTGATGTAAGCAATATTTTTGTTGCTTTTCAATACTTTTACCACAATAACATGCGACACTTCAGAATCTATTTCACTTTCCATTGACCTTGTCGGCATTCCATTTCTGCTTGCTAGATCAAAAACTTCCCTCTTGGCCCTTTTTATCAATTTTGGCCTTCATCCACTCCTTTTGTTTTTCCCATATGGAGATATCTTCATTCACACCTTTTTTGAAGATATTCTGGATGGTGCCAACAGATCATCCCATTTTTGCTGCAACATATCTGTTCAATTTCCTTTGTCCTTTCAGAAAGTAAACTTTTCTCACTTCTTCTGGATATAAGTGTGTACCGCGTGGCATTGTAGAATTTTCATTTGCAAACGAAGCAAAACTCTGTGGTTTGCCTCTTAGTTGCACCAAGAACTGAACTGCATAAGTTGACTGTACAACTTCTGGAAGGGGTGTCTTTATAATTTCTTAACAACAAAATTCTGCATTATTCCTATTTTTTCCATTTATTCAAAAACTGTTTGCAACAAATGAGTGATATTTTGTTTATTTAGTGTGCAGACATTCAAAACGTAATTTCTATTCATAAAACTATTGTTCGAAATAAGTTTCAAAACCCTGATTGTGGACATGGATTTATACTTTCTTAAGAACATTAAAGGAAAATCCCGAGAATTTTTTTTTATTTCAAGAATTTTTTATTTTTTATTATTTGACTTTCTCACATGACAAATAGGAGTGCAATATTTCTGCCCAAATACAGCATGAACGGTTAACTGGCGGTACTTGAAATGAGGAGACCCTCAAAGAATTATTATTATTTATTTGTGGTAAATTATCATTTTCTTAATGATATCTTAGTGGTAGGCGGTTTTGAAAAGGCTCAGAACTGCTGCTGCAAATAGAGTTGATTTTTAATGCAGTCCAACAAGAAGAAATCAGTGCACGAGATCCAGAGAATCTGTGAGCCATGCCACAGGATGCAGATGCACGTTTTTTAGAAAAGAAGGTGATTGCATTCTCTACCTCCCCCATGCATGAATTCTCCTGTAGGTGCGCTAGTATCGTTAGACTCTAAAATAGCACTGATCCAACTACAAGCTTGCAAAACATTAGTCAAGAAAGGTGTCTTAAGGAGCTTTTAATATTTTAATTATAGCGTAGATTATACTTAGAATATATTTTTGAATTTTACAATTGTAATCAAAAAATTTATTATCGTAAATCTTGTAATTTCAGAACTTAACAAATAAAACTTTTATAAAATTATTTAAATGTGTGCATAATTTATTTTTTTAATATATATTTGTAAATATTTTAATCTGCCTTAATTGAATCATATATTAATGGGATGTTAAAAGATTTTTATTTGTTTAGTTAATGTTGAGAAATTAAAAATGTAATTATTATGAAATAAATGTTTACTATATTTTTATTTCATAATTAATATAATGTTTCCCAAACAAGTGTTCATTCATTTACTAGAAGCTAAGTTATAAGCCTAGGCTATCTATCACGTCGGCCATGGCTCAATGAATCACTGGACTGCAGCACTTCTATTCTAATAACCATGATACATGTTACTCTGCATGCTCCTAGTGGCCACATGGGAAACCAGCAATGCACAGGACTACTCAATATGTATACCCTTTTAATGACAATACTCTTATGGTCCAAAGGTTTCCTATAATAAATTCACAAAAGCTAGGGAGGTCTATATGAATCATCTGGTATGGCTAACTTAACCATTAGACATTTTATAATCTTTCATTGTGACCAGTTTACAAGGGGGAATAAAGCATTTGGCAAGAGGGGGAATTTGGGCCAACTGTTTTTTTTTATGAAGCACTCAATAACTCCCACAACTTTGCACTGGACTCCTAATGGTCATGCTTGCCAAAATTTGCATAAAAATCAATGAAGTCTTTAAGAGAAACCCATTATGTATTCCAGTTAATTCTATATAGAAAGTGAAAACCTCTAATCCATAAGGAGAAAATAGAAATCCTGAATACGTTTTTCAGAGATCATGCAGATTAGAGGTCTTTCATTTAGTTCCATTCCACAGTATTTCCTTAATTCTATGTAACCTACAAGTTCTAGGATTAGTGCACTGCAAACCATACATCTAAGCGTAAGACAATATTTAAAAGAGGAGAAAGAAAAAAAAAAGAAAGAAACTTGATATATTTACTCGTCTGACGAAGAAACAGGGCCATGAGATTCACTATGCGACGTACTATCGCTACTCGAATCGCTACTGGAATCGCTGCTCGAGCTAGAGTCCGATTCAGAGTCACTCTCTCTGTCTGAATCCGAGCTACTGTCGTTCACACGATACGGTACTAGGCTAAAGGGTACTTTTTTTTCTTTTTGGTTAAAAGAGTCATTTACCTTTTGAAAGTTTTCTAATAAACTTTCTTCTGTCCTACCAGTATTTTTAGACTGGCCCAAATCACATTCTAAAGATCTGGCTGGATCCAGTACATTTTGATCATTAGAAACTTTACTCACATTTTCACTTTTAGACAAGGCACTTCCACTTTCTGGAATTTCACTTGCTGTTTGAATTCCTTCAGAAGGTGTATCACCAGTTCTTGGCAACAATGATGAATTATCCAGCTTATTTGAAAAATAAATTTCGTTTAACATGCTTTTATCACCATGTTTTTCATTCATATTATCATCAAAAATCTGCAGATTTACATTTTCGTCAGCACTTAATTCGACGCACTGACGTTCACTGACACGGTCCGACTTCGCATTAAAGCAACTAGGGGCATTTTCGTGAAAATAACCATTAGTTTTGTTATCTATAGGAGTGATATCCAACTGTTTGTTCAAACTGTCATCACATTTGGGAGTACTTATAAACAAGCATGATTCGTCTTTTGAAGTCGATAAATCGAGTTTTTGTACTGATCTATTCACAAGAGCATCCTTGTTATTTAAACCACTTTCACCAATCTGGTGAGATAAATTATTGGACAAGTCTAATTGCATGGCAGGAAAATTTTCATCATTTGATTTCACATTCAATAAGCTTTGAAAACTTCCATGGGAAGTAACACTGGATGAGGATAATGCTTTATGTACACTGTCTGCAGGATTAGTCTTCAGCTCCTCTGGAAAAGCTCCATCGCATTGCACAGGACTTTGGTTTGAGTCAGAATTATTTTGTAAGCTTGAGCTGTTACATAAAAATTGCAGAGAATCCATTATTTCAGTTGAAGCGTTTTGTTTATCGTCAGAACACTCCTCCATGTTGAAAGTTTTACAATAGTCGTGTTTCACGATTTTTTGGCTTTACATTTCTGTTGCGCTTCTGTTTACGATGGCCAACTTTTTTCTTTCGTGAACGGTTCTTTCTCTAGGGAGAGAAAAAAAAAAAAAAAAAAAGACAATGTAGTTAACAAAACTTTACTAAAGGACTAATTGTAAAATGTAAGGGCATTAATAAAAAGAGTTTAGTTTTGTTCAATAAATTCAAGTAATACAGATGCCATAGAGCTACAGTAAATAAACAATTATTCTACAAAATTTAATAGACATTTCCAAAAATAACATTAGACTACTCAGTCTTAACACTCTTATAGACTATGTATAAAGTTACAGAAGTAGAAACCACACACATGATAAAAAAGAATAAAATAAGACAATAAGCATAGAGGCAAAATTGTGTCTCCAAAAAACCCGTCACCCATTAATGTTAAGGAGCAATCACAATGATCACCCTGTGCTTCTGATTCATTGAAATGGTCCCAAGAAATTCCTGAAACTGATGCAATCATTTGTAAGTGTCCTGTATTAGAATGGATCAATAACAGTCTCTTGTGTCATGCTAAATAGAAAGAGGGGAATGTCATGCTCGTCAATGAGAATTCCTGTTTGGTTCTTAAAGGGGATGAATTTGCCCCAATCCAGAAGATTAGCTTATTTCTTTGGTTTGATTTCCAAGTCTAACTCGAGGTATCTATGAGACCAATGAACAACCGTCAATGATAGTCGTGGTGTTAATTATCTTGGTTATGAAAAGGACTCCTTGTAATTTTGGTTTGGGAAGCCTAAAAACTTATCAGCTAGACTCAAAACTGGAATTTCTGTAGTCCTTGTTTGAGGGGAGTACTCAAGACACAGTCCTATGTTCATTGTATTAAATGCTGCCTAACTCTGTGCATTCTTTTAAATTAGTGTCTGGCACCCAAAGAAAAAGGAAACAGTGCATTGTATTTTAAGTACTTATCAATCGTAGACATCTGCTTTATTCAGTTTCCAAAACATGGCACCCTCCTCCTTGTCTATAAATCTATTCATTTAAAGAAATCTGTTTACATGTTGGCACGTCCTTATTAGACAGTAATGTAAAGGACAGCACTGGTCTCAATCGTTTAGGTAAAAGCAAATCGTTGGCTACAAAGTTATTGTCTCGGAGGAGTTCTCGATCAAGGTTAATCGTGCAAATTTAACTAGTTTTGGCCCAGATTAACATTAAATTAGGGTGGGTGGGTGGACGTTCCATTATGTCCATATTAAAAGTGTAGATGGATGTTCCATTATGTCCTCATAGCAGTGTATTTTCATTAAATATTGTGTTGTTACTAAATGAATGATCTGAATGCACTGATTTTCACTCGAGAAATTCACGTGTATAAACAAATGAAGTGCAAGCAAATGATGATTGTGTCAACTTTGCATTTACTCCTCCATATGTCAGTCTTAATTTTCTTTTCGCAAGAATTCCTTAATAAATCCTAGTAGGTGACAGGAGACTTATTTAAAAGCTTAAGTATACTGTGTTTTTGTTTGTTTGTTTTCTTTTAAGAATGCATGCTGTTAATACGGTGGCTACCATTGGATCAAGGAACTTAACACTTTTCTACTGCTAAAAAATAATTGTTCGTGCAAAAAAGCAGTGTTGCCAGGTGTAGTACCATCGTATTAAGTGCAGTACTTTTTCAGTTTATGTATTGGGTTGTTTCATAAGTATTGGCAGATTTTACTTGGGTTATTCTGCATGAGCCCTACTCTGCATAACATTATAGCAGGAACTATGGCAACTCCCTACAAAATAGTTAGGAATGCCATCAGAAATTGTGAACAAACGACAGTCACTGGTGAATCATGCAGGTCCAAAACTCCTTCAAGACGGTGTTCGTCTACATGTGTCTGTTGCAACCCTGCAAAAGGTAATGCTTTGGGGTACGAGGTTCTCCCTCATCCTGCATATTCACTAAACTTGGCCCCAACCAATTTTCACACGTTTCGTCATTTGGGTAATTTCTTACAGGACAAACGGTTCACTGATTGAGATGCTGTCACTAGTTTTTTGGAACATTGTATAATGCCACCGTGTCGTTTTTTCATTGCCAACACATTGGGCATAATGTATAGCTGCTGAGGCCAGAATAAAATTTATTCTTTTCCTTGTTTCTGATGTCCTTTCCCTTTCCATCAAATTCAGCCAATACTTATGAAACAACCTAAAAGTAGGCAAGTATGAGGCAACTGGTCAAACAGAACACCAATCAAACGAGTGAAATTCCAATTTCGTGCACACAATTTGCCAAATTTTCCCGTTTTCCATAGAAAACCAACAAAATGTGTGTGAGGCTCCTTTCTTTTAGTACTTATTTATAAAATTGTAAAACGTATAAACTAAAGAGCAAAACAGGTTGTCTACCGACACAATTAATGGCATCCTTCTAACCAGACAACTATTCCATGCTAAACACAAGCTCTAGTCAGGGTTCACGCTTACTAGCAATTTACGTCCAACGATCATTTCTGCTAAAAATCGGCTCGTGGAATTTTTGACCAGCGAGTAAAAATCAATTCATTAAATTTTGAATATCATCGGCACATCCTGGTCATCACGTTATAACCTCTCTTCATTTTGTCATCTCACGTCTCGTTTAAATTTCTAATTAACAAAAGAGATTGTGGATGCACATAAAAATATGGAAGTTAAAAAGAATGTAAAATTTGAGTTGCAGTTTTCGGGCCAGGGAGTCAGATTTTTGGTCCTAGAGCAAATCTTGCTAGTTAACTTTAGAATTAATGACGAAATGATCACACCTCCAGGATATGTTAAAAATTAAAGTAAAAATTAAAAACCTTATTCACAGGCACTTTTACTTTAATAAATTAGAGGATAGATTTTAGTATCCATTTACTATTCAGTTTTGCCTCACGTTATTCTCCTCGAGATCTTAATCTATGTTTTAAGAGAACACTAGGTTTCAGATTTTGAAATTAAACTGCATACTGTATATATGGTTTAACAATAGACTGGAGAGTGTAACAATGTCTTGTCACGTAATTTAATTATAATCGGTAGGATTATGTATGTTGACTTTTACTTTCCTCTATCTTGAGGTATTTCAAGGCGATTCAAAAATGAGGGTTAGTACTTTTTATGAATTTTTACACTTCTAACTACATCAAGTAGGCCGGATGGCAACACTGGAGCGGTTTGTTTAGAGGGAGGAGTGCAGTCGTTCAATAGGGAAGGTTTTAGGGAATATCCTGGGTAACGCAACATCTCCTATAGAGTAGTGGCCGTAACATAACGAAAGGCAGTGAAAATAGGACAGAATCAACACTCCATTCGACTCGAATGTCCCTGTTCACGTCCCCTACTCCCCCTCCGATGCCTTCTCGCTAAGCATCCTCGTCCGTCTTCACACGTTGCCGCTGAAAATTCACGTTCGTTAACATTTATTTACCTGACTCTCTCTCTCTTTTTCAACGCTAAGCGTCTGCAACCCGAGAACGAACCGGAATCGGCGAGCAACGTATTTCGATCGCTCTTCAGTTGACCACGTGCCGAGGAACCAAAACAGACGACGCCATTTTCAATCTTTCGTCCAGCGACCGCTAGATTAGCGCTGCACTCGAGCGAATGACGAGGACGACCTCACTCGAAAGGAACTGGCAACTGCAGCCAGCAGACGGCTCACTCATTCACTTTTGAGGCAACTGAGCAAGGGCAAAAAAAAAAACAAAAAACAAAAAAAAAAGCAAAACAAATCAACTTTATTGATCGATAAAAAACAGCAAAATAACAAGAATAATTATAACAGGAGAGAGATATTGCACTGCACTGGACGACCAGGTCCATTTTAGAGAGACTTCGCTAAGGTGATCAGAGTTTTCAATAGATAGATAGATAGATAGATAGATAGATAGATAGATAGTCGGGCAAAGGGACAAACATTTTTTTTATTAAATATCGAATAGGAAATTAATAAAATTTTTCAAATGGCAAATTAACAAGTTTTTAATTTTCAAGATAAAATTTCATTTTCAAATGGCAAATTAACAAGCTTTTAATTTTGAATTTATTGTATTATTCTTATTAAAACATAAGATAGTTGTATCATTTAACTGGCTTTTTAGAGTTCTTTTTCAATGGAGCGAATTTCAATAGAAAATAAAAAACAATCGCCATTGGATAGAAATTTCTTTGGCGAAAACATAAAACGGATGCCAACGCACTGATGGATACAAAGTTGTACGTCATGTCAGAGGTTGGAAATAATTCTGAGCAATAATAATAATTAAATAGAGAAAAATTCAAAGCGAACTAATTTTTAATCCAATGCCGTGAACTTCTAAGACTGTGTAATATTAATAAGCAGTAGGTGTCATCTACTTATTATTCCACAGGGTGGGTCATACATCCACTTGTAAAAGAATATAATCATCAATGTGTGCACTTCTTTTAGACTTTGAAATTGTAAAATCTTTATCAAAAGTGCGTCAATATCCTCAAAAGAATTCACTGTTTGCCTAGGTTAATGCGGGGCAGGCAGGCAGGCGAAAAAACGAAAACTTTCATCTATCGACAGAAGGTTAAATTGAAAAAGAAACATTGCTAAGGAGAAACATAGCAACAATGAATTGAATACAAAGTCCTGTGCAGATGAAAGGTTTTCATTTTCATTTGTCCCCTATTAACAAACTGACTACGCTACTTTGAGGAATTGAAGATATTTAAGCAGAATCACTCGAATTTTTTTATTTTTTATTATTATTATTTTTTTTTTTTTACATTATTTTTGATAATGATTTTTTTTATGTTTTTTGCTAAAGAACCGTTAGGTCTGAAAAGAATTGCACATTTCCATTTTTCTCTGCATATCGATAACTTAAGATAAACATGAAGAAAAGATGCCGTCTATTTGGAGATTATTTTATTTTAGAGTCCTCAGCATTTCATTAAAAATCAGATAAAATTGCATACAATTAATTAAATGTTGATAGACCTTTATCGAATCGAAATTCTTCAAATTTAAAACTCTTCAATCTGACTGGCTTTTATTATTCCATTCTTTGTACAAATTGCTCTAAAGATAGAGTTATTACGAAAGGCGTCAGCGAAAATAAAATTAATTTCTCGTGTTGCTAAATTAGAAATATCGATCCTTTTTCATCAAATATTTAACATTATTATTATTATTATTATTATTATTATTATTATTATTATTGGTGTTGTTGTTAAGAGTGAGTTGTACATTATAAGTAGTTGGGATAAAAGGGCGAAAAATTAGGACGTCTGGTCACCTTATTGTTTGTTAAGTACAAAATAAAATAAAACGATTGGGTTCATGAGGACAATTAAATGCAGTTTCACGTTGTTTTCACCACAAATGAATGCGATTGGGGGCACATCAAAAACCGGAAGCGTAGGAAAGCCATTTTGCTCGCTTCGTCAGATGAGGTCCAAACAGCTGACAGCTTCGTCGATCGTGTCCACGAAATTTAAACTAATAGCGCACTGCACTGGTCGCAGAAGGTGGTCCACGCCATAGTTCGTCTCGGATGGATGCGCTGGCAGCTACACAGGGTGGCGAACGCGTTAACTCACGTCACAGACTCCCGAAAACGTGGACGCGTTGGTGGGCCTCTCCGTGGTCTCGTTGCCGGCAACGACACTGCTCGCCCGATCGAGCCATCGCCATTTCGAACGTTCTCAGAAAGACTTGTCCATTCTTCTTCTTCTTCTCCTCCTTCTCCTCCTCCTCAGTCAGACGTTATGCGAGTGGGACTTTTTTTGGAGAAAAAAGAAAAAGCAAAGAAACGACATGCTCAAGATGAAGAGCGCAATGTCACAGCACTGAATATATCGATGTCGTGACGAGAGCTTCGCTGCCCAACTCGAAAACAACGTTAAAAACGACAAACATATATTAAAAAATAAATAAATAAATAAATAAACAAACAAATAAATAAAAGAAAGAAAGGCGAAAACTTTATCAGACTTAAATAAAGGCACCGGCACCACGACCAATTCGCCGAGAAAGAGATGCAAGAAAGCAACAGTCTTCCCGTGGAAGATTAAAATGAGATGCCCAGAAAGAAAGAGGTTAGGAAAGAAGACTTCTTTCTTTCCACCCATCCTCCCGACTGCCGGTATTGTCTTCATTAAAACGCTGCCCGGCGGCCCTATGAGCAATCCCGTACTATTTCCCTCCTCTTCGCTCACCTCTCATCTACGAATATGGAAAAAGAAGAAGAGGAACCTGGAAGTTTCCATTTCGCATCGCAGACAAATGCAAAGTTGGTGAACAGAGGAGAAGGAAGAGGATGGGAAGGTGAGAGAGAGAGAGAGAGAGAGAGAGAGAGAGAGAGATGAGATGGGAGGAGAGGACGGAGCCATACCGAAGGGACGGACGAAATGACCCATCTATACACAAGTGTTTAACGTTGTTGACTGTCATTGTTATTGCGAATAATAAAGAAAAGGAAGAAAGGGAGGGAGGGAGGGGAAGAGTTGTTTTGTTTTTTGTTTAATTTTGTTTGTTTGATTCAACTTACGTTGGCACCACACACGCATTCGGTGTCGTTGTAGCGCGTGACGGCGGAAAGCGAGCCGCTTGTCGTGCTCTCGAGATGGAAGGTGACGAGCGTGGACGACTTGTTGGTGCAGCGCTGGTAGCGTGACGAGCAGTAGCCACTGTTCTCGCACCTGTACACCACGATGCCCACGGGTTCGTATTCGCCGTGGGACAACTCCTCCAGCCTCGCCGCCGGGATGAACGTACGCGCCGGTTTCTCGCACGTGTGGTTCTCGCAGTAATTTAACGTCTCGTCCGCGGCCAATATGACAACACCTGAAACGAAAGAACGATACATTTGAAAACGTGGATCATCAGAGGTAAACAGTTTATTTACAAAAATTCTTCTTCTATCCATTTCAAATATCCTACAACATTTAAACGGTGAATATTTAATATAAGCAATACAAAACTATGAAGTACCTCTTTTACCGCAACCTAATCTTATACATATTTCATAGTTTTTGTATTGCTTGTATTCGTCATTGACAGCAAAAATTCACTTTTTTGTACGATATTACAAAAAGAATAGCTCAAGATGGGTCCGTGAGTATGGCGTATGATTAAACCCTCACGGACCCATCTTTAATGAATATTACGCCTGCGGACAAGATAACTGCTCTAACCGAGCCCAAACAACATGTCTGCGTCAGCGGCATAAGCCGTACGTTCCTGATTCCAATCCAGGCTGTGAAATTTTCTTTCCTATTTTTCATCAATAATTATTCTATTACAAAAGCTATTCTATTAATATCTTCTCGAGTTTCAGAAAAAGAAATAAAAGATGAGTTGGGGAAACGAATACGCAAGTGAATGATTGGCCCAGAAGGTGACAACAGAAAGATGTACAAAGGCCCAAAGGTTGGTTGGTTGGCTTTTTGGACGCAAAAATTTTTAATCAACCTATTCTACCATTATTTCATTAAAAAAAAATGCTCGAATCACGCAGTTCTCCTACAATCTTATCGCATCTTCACTCAACTTAATGAATTGGACGTATCATCTCACGTGATTTTATAGTAGCCCCCTTGGTTTATTAGCGCACATTGACAAATTAAAGAGCAGTTGCACAACTCACAAAATGAAAATAACCAAAAGGATTGTCAAAAACTATTCCGTCAGTCTCTTCGAACGGGAGCAAGTGACGCCATCGGATGAATCCGCCCACGCGATATACCTACCTGACTGACTGTAGCTCGCAGTTCTACTCGGGACGGAAAAAGTCGCGACTGTCGTCTGCAGGGAAACGGAAGAAAGAGCCGCACCTGCCTCGCGCTCCAAAAGAACCGAAAAAGTTCCTCCCTCCTTTGCAAAAAAACAAAGCAAAGCCAAAAGCAAGGCAACAAAAATCTGGAGCCCTTCGTAGCAACGACCCGTTGCATTAATTGTTGAACCTATTTGTGAAGAAAACCCAAAGGCAAAACCTTCCTCAATGAATCCACTCCGAAATGTACGTACGAATCAACTGGGTGGATTTGTGACCCTTTCGCGCTGACGTTAACAAACAGGTCACCAAGTGGCATTTCGTAAGATATATTTTGGTGAATCGCCGCCATTAAGACATCGCAATTAAACCGAACATTGATAGAAACCACAAGAATCGAGCTAAAACGTCCCTCTGCAGCTCTGCTCAGTCTGCCTGCGATGTTATAATGGCGGCTCCGCGAAGAATGGTTCTTGGCTTCAACTGGTTACATCGTGGTGAAGAACCCGACCTTCAGAATACGAGCGGGTACCCGGGTGGGGAGCGGCTTCTGCGACGAATGAGTTCGCATTGCACATTTTCCCACTTGCGAGTCGATATATTTGTGGGGAAAAAAAAGAGCCATGACTGCCTGCAACTTCGTACCTACTGTTGGCGCGTTTGGGGGCATAGAAGCAGAAATGCATTGCTATAGCTAGGGTAACATGTTGGATGACTTACAAACTGGCATTTTAAGTCAATCAATGTAGTGAGAAAATAACTAATTTGGCAACGTTGCCTAGAGCGCGTGTCGATCTGTAAAATATCACCAAATAAGAAGGTGTGAAATAAGAAGGAGCCACGCGTGACCCACCCGCGTCGGAGGAGGCTCGCTCCGAGTGGAGTTACCGTAAACGATCGTGCGCTTCTTTTGCGTCGTCTAAAGACTCCAGTGACGCTACTTCCGGAGAGAAGGTCTCGAGGTACTCGATTAACGTCGTCGGAGAAGCCCTCCCCCTCCCTCTTTATTTTGTAAGGAAAGAAAAGTGGTGGCAGTTCATTTAGAGAAGAGAACTCGCTTCAGTTTGAATGCGAGCAAATGGCAGTGGAGGGGGAGGCGGGGCAAATGTTTCAATGTTGTCGTCGTCGTCGTTGTTGTTGTTGTTATCCATTTGACACAAGGGAATGGAGAGGGGAGGAGAAGAAGGCGCAAACAATCGCCAGCAGAAAGAGAGAGAGAAAGAAAGAAAGAAAGAATAGGTAGAAAGTAGAAGTCAAAGTACCTTGAGGGGATTCATCCTGGCCGAGTGCGGGGAAGCCGTCGGCAGAACGGAGCACGGTCGAGGAGAGCAGCGACGCCGCTAGAAACAGCACCGGTCCAGCCATGATGGAAGGTGAGAGGTCACGTGGTCACTCTTGTGGAACCAAATGTTGAGCACGAGGGGAGGGCCCGTTCTTCTTCTTCTTTTTTATTGGCCCCCTTTTCACCCCCCCGTGCGCCTCGTGCCAAGGAGTGTTTGCGTCGGGGCTACCTTACCGGGGGCCCGATGGTTAAGCCTATTTATAGCAGAGCCGGCAGCCGACGAACGCCTTGCATCGAGGCAACGCTACAAAAATTCAAGAAAAACGAAAGGAGCACACGAGTTAAAATTAAGAACACGGATGGACAGAAAGGAATTGAAGCGAACAACAGACACACACACACACGCACACACTTACATACATAAATACATACATTCACACAGTAAATAGCCTCAGCCCTCCCCCCCTCTACTATCCAATGCTTAAAATTAACAATGAGAGAGAGAGAATGGTGGAAGGAAGGAACGTAGCCCGCTGAGGGGTTAACACTGACCGGAGCGAGTTTGTGCTCGGATGGCGACGCCTCCACCACTCATCCAGTCACGTCGAAAGTAAACAGACACCTGTTGGTCGCACGAGGAAGGAAGGGAGAGGGAAGCCGCGTAGCGCACTCTGGCGGACAGTGAATGAACCCGGCCATAAACACCGTCGAATGCTCGGGACGAATGGATGGATGGATGGATGGACGGGGAGGAGCAGCGTAGTAGTTTTTGGCGGCGTTCCAAGGCGTCGAGGAGGAAAGAATAACTCAGCCGCTGATTATTTTCATTTCAGCCGCCATTTACAAGTTTTCTCACGGATTAAAAGTTAAATAAAGAAGAAGAAGAAAAGCCATTAACAACGAGACGAGGCGAATGCTCAACGCGTTTGGTGACGCGACCCCCCAATCGCAGCCTCTATCACTCTCTTCTTATCGACCTCAATGAGTTGTGAATGGGCAAAGGCGAACGAAGGGAATTTAAAAATAATAATAAAAATAATAATAACAACAATAACGCAAAAAAAAAAAAGAGGAGGGGCCCAACTGAGGGCTGGAATAAAGAGTTTGTCTCGGTCGGATTCCATTCAGACGGGGAAGTTGAGGAAAGAAAGAAAGAAAGAAAAAGAAAACAAATAAAACCGATGACGTCCAAAAATAAGCGCGAAATCACCACCCTGCTGCAGCGACGTTCGCCTCTTATCATCGTCACTCGTCGATTTTCCTTCTCCACCTCTCTCTTATCAGTACTTCACTGAATTAAGGAACGCCACTCGAAAAACTTAAAAATCGACAACTCTGCTCACGGTGGCGGGGGAAAGAGGTGGGGGGGGGGGGATATTGGTCCAAATCCTCGCCCAGCATCGACAAGGTCGCGCCAAATGGGAAGAAATTCCGAAAAGAACCACTGAGCCCGTTGGGTGGAAAATGGTTTCATACATTCAATCCGATGACGGTAAATCTCATCAAGAAGTTTCGAGCCTTTAGCGAAAGAATTGACTACTTCCTCTCTCTCTCTCTCTCTCTCTCTCTCTCTCTCTCTCTAGTGCTGAGTGGAGGGACCACCAGACGCTGTCTACGAAGAGGGCACGCCGTAATCCTCCGCAGCACCGGGAAAGAAAAAAATTTGGATGACGCCACATCCCCTTTCTCTGCATGCAATGCTGGCTTCATTCTTCGCCTCTTTTTATTTCAACTTTCAAAAGCACACGTCCTCAGGTACTTCTCTACTTGAACGCGCCTTCCACACTTTCCTTTGCCTTCCTCTCCCACATCTCCCACCTACGCGACCGGCACGCGACTGTTTAGTCAGCAGCTCATCACTCATCTCAAAGCAGATGACATCCACACGCACCTCTTAGGTTATCATTCGGAACACGGTCCCATCGACCCAACACCAACCACGCATGTTGAAAATATCATTTCCGCAGCATCTACACAGCATCTCGTAAAGGTTTCTTATGCTGAACAACAAAAAAGGAAATGATAAAATAGAAAAAGAAAAAACATAAATTGAAAAGGTTCTCATTAAGGTTAAAGAGTTACGTTTATTTAATTGTTAAGTTGTTCATCATCCACATAAGATTCTTTGTTATTTTAGTTTCTTCTGCTTCTAGGTTAACGGTGACAGCAGCACTCGTCATTCATACACAGCCAATTTTGCGCATCGCTAAGCTCTCCATGAATTGAGAGTATCCACGACTCGAAAGCCACGAAGACCACCGCCTCTTCTCTCTCTCTCTCTCTCAAACATGCTCCTTCCCAGATACAGTACAATTTCATTCACTCGCTTCGGACAATGCCTATTCACTCGCAAGGTTTTTGATCCATGCCTTTCTCTACTTTTCGTCCCCTCATCCTTTGCTTCTCATTCAACGTTTCTACAAGAACACGTAAACCGGTTTCACTCTCTAAAAACCAGTTCTTTTATCCCCTACTTTCACGCGCCAGGCTCATGCCTGCATCCATGTAGAGATTAAACATCACACCCTGACATTACTCCATTCAATCATCCACATAGATCGCATTTTCAGCCTTAAATAATCTAGAGTGGACATTTTTTGCGTAGTTTTTTAATAGGCGTAGGTTCTCTCTTCTCTGTCTCTGCGTTTTTAATTTAGGACAAGACATAAAGACTCAGGGCGGGTATACATATGGTAAATGGTAGGTGGGTCCTGCCAAAATTGGGACTAGACTCAGCATTACTCTCTCTCTTTCTATCTATCTATCTGCGGTTTTTATCTATATCACTGTTAAATCCTAATAGTATAATGCCAAAAACTGTGGCCAAATGGTAATAGCAAAGTAAATAAGAACAGAAACCCCAATTCCACAAATGAGGATTGAAGCTCACTCGATATCATTGTTGTCGTAGTGGAAGCATGACGTTCCTTTTACCAGAACATTTGTTTCTATTGAAAACCAATCCAAATTGATTCCTATGTGGATTAATGGTTTTTCTTTTACTTCTGCTCAGTTTGAGGTTTCTATCCCCCCCCTCCCCGCTCACGTTTTAGTCTGGTCAGTTTGCTCGTGATTTAATCTTGGCCGAACTTTGGCTTACTGGGATCGGTTTGGGATTCGGATCCAATGGGCTACTTCTTTTTCCTTACGCATGAAATGTTTTTATCGGAGTGACAATGATGACCATTCATTCACCTTCTCCACTTTTTACTTTTCGAAGCTTAACGTTTGTCCATTCCCCCCCCGGAAGTGACTTTCTTCGGAACCCATTCATTGTTTCACCTGAAATGCTCTTTTAGACACTTGCCAAACTATCGCCTGAGATGCTTTCGTTTCGAACGCGTTTTATTTTGCTCTCAAATGAGCAAATGCAGCACTCGTCTTGAGGAAAGTTTATTTTTTGAATCCTTTTAGGTATTCATCACCTTCTCTTTTCGGTTTAGGAGTTCAAGCGTGAACGGACGCATCCAAGAGATAAACGGCTATCAACAACAGAAATTGTGGATGATTATGACCATGGCACCGAGTCGCCATTGCGTGAAACTGAGAAGGAAGCCTCGTGAACACGTGGTTCCCCAAATGAAAAAAAAAATGATGAAATCACACCAAGCTGTTTCGTCTGAATGCTTGTCAACAGCGAACTATTGGACTGGAGAAGAGTCGTCATTTAGCGACCTCCTACCAGACAAACTTTTCAATCGAACCTCGTATTTATCGTCCTCCCCGTGACGAGTTTAACCATGAAACCCGCGAATAAAAAACTGTTGGAAGGGACAAAACATAGGCGCAATGAATCACGAGCGAGGGAGCGGAGATACAGGTGCTCCATGTCCACTCTAACACAGCGGAAACATGCGAGCTCCTTCATCGGGTTTGCTCTCTTCGCCTGCTCATCCTATCGTCGACAGACATTCTTTGACCTCACGACTGATACTGCTATGACCTGTGGGCCGAAATTAAAGGGGACAATTTCCTCCTGGGATTCAGGCTTCTTCTATGTTCCTCCATCTTCCTTGCAACGGTTTCGTATTGGGTCACCTGTTTTGTTTTGCGTTTTTAACGCTGCGGTGTTCCCAATGACCGTCGGTGTTCTTCTGTCTCGTTGTTTGAGTTACGTCTGTCCCGAAGAACAAAGCCATCAAGCGCGATTAGGCAGCTCTCGTAGGTGCGTAAAGAAACAAGAAGAAACGCCCCCCCCCACCCCTTTGTGCGACATTTTTCTTTCCCTGAAAAAGGCAGCCGACAGACACTTTCCTCTTCAGTGTGTTACTTTTGAGTCCAAGGAAGTTAACATTGGTCTACCTGAGTGATGAAGTGGTTTACGGCTGGCAACAGTATCAGTGACGGTAGGCGACCCCCTCACGTCACCGCCTGTCGTCTTAACAGAAAAATCAAAACCAAGGCGTTCCAAGACGCCCCTGGTAAGACGTCGCAGCTCCGCAACATCCCAGAAAAGTTGCGCTCGGCCTGCAAAACGCAACAATGACAACGCTTACAACCACGGCCTGCCCTTTCCCGAAGAAATCTCGCCGTCCTACCAAGTTTTTGTTGAAAAGAACACGAAGCCAACAGAAGTCGACATTACGGGGAAGATGATGATGACAACCAATAAAGAAGGAGAAGGAAAGAGAAACGCAGGGGGGGGGGGGAGGCAACGGAGACGTTGGCACAGTCGATTACTGGGACCAAGGAAACGGAGCAGTTCACATCACCAACTCGACTTCCCCGTTCACCAGGGGGTCTAGGCTGAGCTCATCGACAAGCAGTCGACTGTCGACAAGTTTCGATGGTCACGTGGTTAATGACGCATTTGTCGATTCGAGCTAGCATGAACACGACTTGTCTACAGTGTACACTTGTCTACTTGTCTACAGAGTCTACAGTGTACAGACTCTACACCGTCGATTTTCGAGTGTAGACTTTGACCATCGACAACTGCCTACAATTCTGCCATTCTTGTCTACAATTCAAGAGCAGTCGACTATGCACTTGACGATCGTTATTTCAGAATTTCGCAACAGATTTCTTATTAAAATCTTTTTTCCTTCGTTTCCGGCCTGCAGGCTAAATACACATTTTCTAAAAATATTAACAAAAACTTGTTTAAAAATATTTACATACATGAAGTACTCTCTTGTGCCACGAAACTTGAACTGTGAAAATGATAATATAGTGTGTCTACAGTTATGTGTTTATGTATGTATTTATGTGTATACATGGATAAATGTTTGAAATTATGTAAACTTGTGTATATCAGTGTATATCATCTAGCCATACGTGTGTAAATTTGTGTATAAATGTGTAATATGCCACTTATTGACGGTTAGATTTTGTCGAGATCGACAGCTTGTCGATGAGTTCAGCCTAGACCCCCAGGATACATAAAAGGAACGTCCGTACATCTAATCAATTGGCACCCGCCTAGGCCAATCCCAAGCGCCCAGGAGACTCGCGCAGCATTTCCTAGAAAGGCTCCTCTGGTCCCACGAATCGGAATCGAAAAGTCACGGAACCTGTCAGCTTTGGCGGAGTAACGGACGAATAATAGGGCTACTTTGGGGAGAAATCGCCCTGGGAAAGAGCGATGCTTCTTCCAAGGGCAAAGAGAAAAAGAGGAAAAAAAAAAGAACTGGCGCCTACCTTGAAAAACGCGCATCTTCGCCAAGATCGCCCAAAGCCTTGCTCATCTGCTATAGCGTTCGTCACGTGGAAGGGGAAATCCCATTCCTTCCTTCGGCTCAGGGAAAGCGATCCTTGTCACGTGTCCATTCTTGTTCAAATTGCGCTCTACAACATCTTAACGTCAAAACACCACGAAAAGAAAAAAAGGAAAAAGAGAAAAATGAAAGCTTTTTTGTGGCTTTGTGGTTCCTGGGCTCAGACGCTAGATTGGTCTTGTCAGACTGCTCTGCTTCTTTCACAGCAACGACTGGTTTTTGTGAAATGAACTGACGCAACGTGAGTAGGAGCGGGAAAAGGTGTTTAAGTAACCACTTCACTCGATTCAACTTTCAAAAGCCACGTCCACTGGATTGGATTTCGTTTCTCCGGGACGGGCTGCCAAGTGCACGTGGGGACGGCAACCAAAAATAAGTTGGCCTTCTAACTGAAGAGTTGAGAACCATGGTGGGCCAAGTGCCATTCTTTAACAATTGAGAAAATGAAAGAGAAAAGAAAGAAACTGTGGCTACTTACAATCAAATAAAATGGAGATGTCACCACTTTTGCACAATGAAATTGAATTGACTCCCAGCTAAGTGTGAACATTAAAGCTAGCTACCTTTATACGTATACACACAGTACAGGGAGGGAATAAAATAGCCAATCAGGGAGATACAAAAGAAGGAAACAAAGCCATTACAAAAATAAGAGACAAGAAAGAATAAGGGGTTAAAATTAGAAACACACCACTTAATGAATGAACCAATCAGCAACCTTCGTCGCTCTCTGGTTTCCTAGAGATTTCAATCGATTCGAGGAAATTAAGCAACGTGTAATGTTTTGAATTTGTTAGGGTCGTAACCGTGGCTCACCTTTATGAAATGCTCTTCAAAAATGGAAACAGGTGTTTGTCCTTATTTTTCACGCAGGAAAGATGCTCCTCCTTTATTCGAGCGTGACTCTCCTTTATTAGATTGGCCAATATTTCTCGTACATTCGCAAATTTTAGAGACACAGCTTAGCTGGTGAAATGTGCATTCGTAGAAGTCAATTCAATTTCGTTGTGGAAAAGTGGTGTCATCTCGGTTTACTTTATGAAGAATAGGAAATAAGCTCCAATACTTTTTTGTAGTTTATTGACAGGGAAATGGGCTCAAGAAAAGCAAAGCATTGCCCCTTTCTTTCAAAATACGTGGAAAACGCAAAATAGTTAACAGGTGACCATAAGCCCTCAAAGAGAGATCTATGGTCGAGGTCAAAAACCCTAACCGGGTCAGTCATATGTTCTGGTTAACCAACTGTGACGTCATTTTCACGCGGTTGAAAACGCCAGTTAGTGCTCTTATGCCTAACCGGCTAGTCTAACCGTCCTAACGGAGAAATTCTCGCCGGTTAGGATTTTTGATCTCAGCCCATGCCACGTATCCAATCCATAAGGTCGCGTGTTCGATCCAGTGGGCAAGGGAAAATCCTGAGGAGGACGGAAAAGAAACCTAAAGACGCTTCCCCACAAATCTTCGAGGAACAGTGAAGAGTTTTGTCGAAGAAGCTTGCCTACACCGAACCGATTCAAAGGGCTACTTTCAACAAGGCGCAAGAGTACTGGAAACAAAAGAGAGATAATCCTGTGGTCAGAACGCGTGACCCAAGCGAAAAACGACGGCAGCGGAGGAAGATGGCTGAATGGCCGTTCAATGTTTTATGGAAAACTGGATCGAGGGCGTAGAAAGGACGCAGACGACGAAAACCGTCGAGCTGTTGTTGTGTAGGCTTTTCTTTCCATGTCAACACTGTTGGGATCGTCTTTTCTGCCGCCGTGTTCGCAGAGAATAGCTACTATGGAATGCAACACGCATTGGGCCGTACTTTTAATCGGTTGTAAGTAATCTGATGATTTGGACTTGAGGCCAGCTTTTATCTGTAAATGCTCCTCTGTGCGATGGAGAATAAGGAAGTCGAGTGCATACGGAAACGAGCCCAAAAATAAAGTCTCCATCAGTAGGAGAGAAGTTTTTTACGTATCTCTGACCAGTGGTTGTGTCAAACGGAAGGAGACAGTCGAGATGAGCCTTTAGTTCGCTCGCTCTCACGCAACACTAGATGGATTAGGCTTCATTGTAATTCTTCTCTCCGTGGTGTCCTAGTTCGGAAGGATAAGACGAGGCAGTTGCTCGTGCATACTTGAATAATTTCTATAAGAGCTCTTCAAGAAGGGCAACGAAAGTGATGGCGACTGTATTCTGGGACATTAAGGGTATCTTCTGGAAAAGAAGCCGTCCAACCATAAATGTACCCTAACGTCCCTGAAGCCGGCACTAAGGAAAAAGCGACCGGGACTTGTTACCAGCGGTGTTTGTTTTCTGCAAGACAATGCCAGACCACGTACAGCCAAACTGACGGAACTCAAATGGGACATCTTACCACAATCCTCCATACAGCTTCTCTCCCCTTGCGACTATTACCTTTTTGGACCATTGAAAGGAAGGGCACAGGTTCGGCTCCAATGAGGAAGTGAAAAAGGTTGACCTCACGTGGTTTCGACATCAGCCTGAAGATTGCTACAGAACCGGTATCCATTTGCTCCCAGAATGTTGGAAAAAATGTGTAGAGAAGCAAGGAGAGCTCTTTGACAAATAACTGGTTTGTGTGTTTTTGTAGTTTCCTGATTTTATAAAAAATAAAGTCGAGGTCAAATTTGAACGCCCCTCGTAGTCACTGTAAGAAAGCGCATCCTAAAATTCTGTGTGAAAAAGGACTTTTAAAGGGAGGGGGGGGGGGGGATAACGCATCCTAAAAATGTGAAATGTTTTTAGCAGAATCATTTTAGGGATAACTCAGTAACATATTAGCAATAAAATCCTGACTGACACACAGACGAAAATGCCTTCACATAAAAGTGGATGAGCAAACTTTTTTTTCCAATTTTTTTTCAATAATAAAAGAAGATGTTAAAAATAGGGAAAATAGTTATCAAAAATTATTGACGACTGTTCAAAGAAACTACCACGAACAATAAAACATGTCTGACATCGTCGAGACATGGATTGGTGAATACTTTCAAAAATGTCCCAGCTGCAACTGCAATTCTCATCTTAGTTAACAGGAGTCTCATATTTCTTTTTTAATTTGCATGCATAATTCAACGGGTTCAGTATTTCCAAAATTTTTCCCCGTGAACAGACCCTGCCTACAAGAGGAAACGGCCAAAAAAATCATTTTAGTGTTTGTGTTTTCTATAATCAAGCCATTTTGGTTTTCATATGTGAATCAAGCACTTTTTGTTTATACAGAATCACATAGTTTCATCTAAAGGACAGGAAAAAAAAAAGTTCAAATTTGTTGTAGAGTGTAATTTGACTGAACTAGCTACTATGGGACACGGCAACATAGGAAAACATAAATTTTAATCGTTTTTAACTAACTTAAAGAATTGGACTTTTGGCCAGCTTTTCTCTGTGACTACCGCTCTGTGCGTCATTTGTCGAGAGTGGAGATTACAATGGAAACAAACGTGGCAGTCACGGTGAAAGATGGAGGAAGAGCCGAGCCATGGACGGTACAGTTCGTAGGAGTAGAAAAAAAAGTGAACTAGGGCCCGTGGGAGTCAGTAGAATTTTATTTCGAGGGAGGGTGTCGTCCGAATAGATAATGGCGAGGTGGCATTCGGCTCCAATGTTGCAACAAACAATGGGGCAGCAGCACTTAATATGACACTCCGTGGTCAAGAGGTGGGGTCTCTCTCTTATTTTTCTCCCTTCACTTCCTCACGTGATGTCTTCTTTTAAAGTGAGTCCTACGTGGGAGGAATCGGGTGATTTCTGTGTCACGACTGACTGACTGAGTGGCAGCCGCTCGTTAACTGGGGGACACAGAGGCACGAGGGAAGCGAAGCGGAGGATGCTTACGAAAGGAAAAAAAAAACAATTTTTTGTGGTCTACACTCTGTCTCCTACCTTTGCTATTTATTCTGTGCTCGTCTCTGTTCCTCCTGTCCCTTCTACGCGAAACATAGAGGGAAGCATTGCTCCAATACAACAACAACAACAACAACAACAAGAGCAGCAGAAGGAAAAGCAGCTCTTTCGGTCCACAAGCTTTTCATTGTCGCATTTGATGTCAGCGCTCTTGTGCACGACTCCATTCTAATCCTTTATGAGTCACTCTCTCTAACCGTCAGAGGGTTTAACCTTCACAGATTTATCTCTGGGTTTGTTCAATTCTACTACGTATCCCCCCCCCTCTTCTAAGTGGGATAAAGAAAAAGAGAGAGAGAGAGAGCGAGAGAGAGGCAGGCGGCGCCGAGGGAAGATGATTGTCATTCGGGTGGCATCGGAGTCGAGGAAATGGGATGCATGGCGCTTTCATTTGCATGGTTTCCGCCTCTCCATTCGCGCGGAGGTCATCACCCCGCCTCTATTTGACCCGATTCCACGTTAAGAGACGCAAAGCGTAATGCTACGACAGCGTACAGGGCTTCCGCAGAGGACTTCACCAACGTCTTATGCCGCCACTGCAAGTTGCAATGACCAAGAAGGGCGGTGTCAAACGTTTCGTTTTTTGTTTTTTTTTTCTCCACTTTGGTTATCAAACAGCCCGCATAACACACAGACACACAAAAACCGGTGAGCATTGGGAGTGCAAAGGCTACTGCAACGAAGCAAAATCCATGGCCGAAGTCTTAACGTTCACACCGACGGTTGGTTTGTTTTATTTGGTATTAACGTCCTTTTCAACTGCTATGGCCATTTGAGGAGGGCGTTATAGGGGCCGCAAATTTTGCCTCGCAAGGGTTCTTTAACGTGCAAACGACTACACGGGACCAACGGCTTTACTTCCCTTCCGAAGGAAGTGCGTCATCTCAGGATTTTCCACCTGAAAAAAAAATCCTCGTCGTCCTCGGGCATCAGAGGCGATTCACACTGATGGAAGGTGCCAGCGGCTGATTCGCAAGAAGAATGAGTCTCTGAGGAAACATTAGAACCTTCAACTTCTTGGATCGCCCAACGGATTCCTCGTGCCTGCATCAAGTGACCATCTTCAGTAGGATACAATTATTCAACGTTTACGCAGAATTCTATAAAATAAGAATTGCCAGTACGTGCATGTAACAAGGATGCGTAGATAAAAATGAATACATAAAATCGAGTATCGTTTTCCAATGCTTTAATTCCAATAGTGCTCTGTTTAAAAGGCTCATAGGGTATTGGAGACCCCAAAACTATTAAGAGTCTTGTAAGTCGTCCGTCCTATGTAGAACACTATTTAAGTTCACTTGGTCAATATAGAGTTCGCAAATCCTCATTTTTCTTCTCGTCTATAATTTTTGATATACAGGGTGTCCCGGAAGAAGGAAAGATCAATAGATCGTGTGGGGGTATAGAATGAGTCATTGTAAGTCAAAAAGTTTTTATGAGCACGTTCTCTCCTATTTTTCATCATTCATTTGAACAGCTGAGGTTGGCGTATAATAATAATGGAGTTGACTGCATTAAAATTGGAATAACTTTATCGGAATAAATTTTCGACTATTCCGCATACACGTAGGCTACTTGGATACATTTTTCAATTCTTGTGAGCATCTTCGCGCTCTCTTATTTGGTCCATAGCCTATGGTAAAACAAGCATGTCTCGTATAGTTACTGTATTTTTATCCAAGAGAGTTAGGTCGGGTGATCTTGGTGGTCAACTCACTGTTCTATCGCGACCCATTCGGCGATTGAAATATTCTCGCACACGTATCTCAGAAACCATGTCTTCTATAAACTTTTTCATTTACAATAACGCATTCTATATCCACGGGGCAATCTAGTGTGTTCATTCATTTCTTCTTTGACTTAAGGTCACATGTTTGAATTCATAAACACTAGATTTATGCATTCTTGTCTTTAGTGCTCTCGAGGAGTTTTTTGGTCGCGTGGCTACTCTTGTACGTCACAAGTGAAATGACGGCCTCCTTTGGATCATGACGCAGTAAGTAGCCACAGTCTTTTTAATTTCACTTTTCGTTTTCATTCAACTTTGAACTGTGTGTCCCTCCTTGCGCGGCGGCTATTCTTAGAACACAAACCTCATCCCACACTGGAAAAAATTTGCTTTTGGAGCGAGCCGTGAGGAAGAAGTAGAACAAGGCCGACGCGCCACGTTTAAACGCATTCTCATCCCACGTACGTTCTTTACCGGACGACTTCCTTCCTTCCTTCCTTCCTGTGAATTTTACTCACTCTTCCTTCCACGGCTGCCACTGTGGAAAGACTGTTTTATTTTTTAAATCTTTTTCGGAATTTTGGACACCCGCTCGAGAAAGAAACGAGTCGCCGCCTCTGTAAACGGTTTGTGTGTTGCCTTCCGCTCTATCTGGGCGAATTCTTTGGCAACCGCCGAAGGAAGAAGACTGTGCACCACACAAACGATAGAGAGAGAGAGAGAGGGAAGGAAGGTGGGACGCCGCCGAGCGGTCTTGTTGGATCGTCGCCTATGGAATGTGCCACGCCCGCCAAAACGAAGACAGGACCGGAAGTCCACGACGTGTCTCTGTTTTGATTTTCTCTTTTTTTTTTTTTAATCTTCTTTTTCATAGCGATTCAACGTGTCTCTTCTTTCTAACCAAGGGGACGGGAAAATGGGAGAAAGAAAAAACGTTCTCGGTTGCCAATGGAATCCTTGTCCATGGAGTGTCTCTTTTAGTGTCGCCTCCTATTTTTTCGTCGCTTTCTCAACTCCTCTTTCTTCTGCGGGGAATTTAAAATAAGGAAATTCCTCGTGGATAGCTTCATCGACTGCAATAAAAGAACAAGTAGCGTCCTCTGAAGGATGTTCCACGCACATGAGAAGAAGGGCTTGTCGTTGTCGTTCCAAAATCTGCTATACTTCGCATTTTTCGGGTAGTGCGTGTCTTTCAAACGTGTGTGCGTGTGTCAAAAGGAGTTGATGCATGCCACTTGTCTCACTTTATTTTCTTTCAATTTTGTCTTTGACACCACCAATCAGTCATATTGTTTTTACTTTTACCTGCTACTCTCACGATGAACTTAGTGTCCTTTTGTCCATTTTCTGTTGAACGGGAAGACGGCCTAGACGGCTTTCTTCGGTCTAGACTATCATGTCCGAACTCTTTTTAATTTGCTCGATCATTTATCTGACTTGTTGTCATCTACAGTATTGATCGTTTGGCATGAGGAACAAAAATAATTTTAACTGACAAAATAATAAATTGAAATTGAGATTCTTCTGTAACAAGATTGAATTTACCGTTCATAGAGCTGTCTTCGTTTTTAGGTGGAGAGATTGTTACAGTTCATAGAGCGGTCTTCCTGATTTCCAATCCGCATGATCTTACAGAGACGTCGCGGACAATTCCCTGAATGAAGCTAATATACGTACATCGAATCATAAAGCAAATAAGAGCCGCCCTCAAACAAACGCCGCAGCTTTTATTATTGGACAATTAATGACTAATTTAGTATTATTTTTAAGAAATTGTTATTTTACAGGTAATTTATTAAGAAAACAACATTGAAAGTATTTAGCCTTAAATTTAAAGGAAATAAATAAAAAGGAAGCAAGAATGTGATGTAAATCACAATGAATGCATTTAACGCCTCCCTCAAACAATCGCCGCGCTCCAAAAAGTTCAAGTAAAATACGGTAAATCGTGCTCTGTAACAATAACAATATCGGATATCCCCCCCCCCCCCCCCCCCCCCCCCCTTTACTTGAACAATGGCTAACATCGATCCAAGGAATTAGTGGCATTTTTACTCTATAGAATTGGCCTCCCGTTTTGACGAAAGTTTGGCTCCAAGAGATAATTCCAAAATTGAGTCTAGGATGGCTTTTAAGGTCTCCAAAGACGACCGGCAGCAGCAGAACATGTGGCTCTTTTTTTGTTTTCCTTGAGTTCCACGTGCCTATCTCCGATCGCCACCAAATTATTCGACACCTGCCCTCTACATTTGTGTCACAAGTTATCGAAATGTACACAAACAAACGCTGTTGACTTTAAATCCAGCTTCTATTCTAGCGCCGTCATCGTTGGCTAATTTCAAAGCCGTTTATCCGTTAGCAGCAGCCCTATGGAGGATCTCCAGCGCTCGTGATCTTCCGCCATCAGGCGCATGTCCTCACTAGTAAAACCCAAGCGATTCCAATCCAGATTCTCCGTGTAATGTAGCGATTTGGTTCTAGACTGACCCACTGGACTGGAAAATAGCAACTGCCAACGTTCCAGAAAAGTAAGAAAGTGTTCCACGCAAAAAAAGGAAGGTCTGGCCACCCGTGACAGAAGAAGAATGAAGCTACTACTCATTAGTTTTACAATCCTCGTACATTTCTCATTTAGAAGATTGAAATTCGGAATGTAGCTTACTTCACTATTTCGATAGGCTCATTGGGTGGGATTGCTCTAGGCAAGATCTTCATGAGCCTGTGTATTATTATTAAATGGCTTAGGATGTGTGTCATTCGGCCATCAAAATGATGAGAAACGGAAGGGGAAAAAAAAATTCTTTCCCGTTTCCTAAATACGTTACTACGTTCCAGAAAAATCAGTTTTTGATAAACAAAATTGGGGGTTAAAAAGTATGGTGAAAAGGGCTAAAAAACCAATGAAATCAAGGCTGTCGCCACTTTCCTATACCCTCCTCCTCCTCCTTTAATTTCTTTTTTATTGAATCGTTCATGACAGTTAAATAGAGATGAATAAGAGAACTTTTTCTTGCGTTTTCTTTCTCCAGTGGATTAGTCGAGTGGAGTGGTCATTCATGGTTGGCTTAAATGTAAAGTAGTGTTGACTAAGTGACGAGTGCGTGGACAAGGGTCGTCGGATTAAGGGCGGCTTCTATGGGTATTTGCATAACAAGAGTGTCACCGAGTGTCATAGAAAGCGGCATATGAAGCTCGAGGGGAACTCATCCAAGCGCACGTTATCGAGCGTGCTATCAGACTTGTCATGGTATATTTGTGGCCATCTATGTAGCGTGCACTGGAGCGTTTGCTTCTTCGCATTCTGGCGCTGTTTGCTTGCTGCCTGCTTCGTTTCGCTCCCAAGAACGAATGACGCAAACCATAGTTGTACTCTTTTTTCAACTATTTCTGTGTAATGAACAGAAGGAAAAAGCAGCAGAAGTCAATTTATGATACGGTCACATCGAGCCGTTAAAAAAATGCGAAAGGGGGAGGGACATGGACTCCCATTTTCATTGTAAATCTCTATGAATCGTTATATCACCCGTTTACACGTAATAGCTCTACGTTAGTGATTCATGCAAAGTGACTTGGAAGATTGACAATCGCGTTCTTATTGGAGTATTGAGTTAGAACGAGTTTAATTGAGTGACGTCATTAGCGAGACTTGTAGTGTTTGGTTGAAGAATAAGTTTTCAGTAAAGTTCCCCTTTTGGCTCCTGTTTATTTATGAAGAGATCAGCTGCATAATATGTGTGGGTGGAAGGAGACGAGGGGGAAAATCCAAAGCGTAGCGTTAATCCAGTGTTGTTGCGGACCCTACGATCGTATCCGCCTCTTGGCAATCCTCGGCAGCGTTTTTTAGACGACCCCGTCATCCGTCGCATCCCCTTTTGTCTCGTTAACCTTTTTCGCCACCTTCGAGTTCAACGACACGCTTTCGATTGAAATTCCACGAGGTTTTCAATGACACCCTCGCGTCAACCCCCTCCCCCCTCCACCCGCCCTCTGCTCCGTCCTCACGTCAGGCGTCGTCGGAGGCCAACAAAAAGGGACCTTCTCTTTTAGGAAAAAGCGACGATCATACGACTGTCGTTCGATACTGAAAATTATCCATTCATGGGGCAGTCGACTTCCTCCCCCCCGCCCCCCCCCCGCGCGACAGTCCGCTTAACGACACAGGCTCCGTTAAGGGGACCATGGTTATAAGCAACGGAAGTGGAATGAAAAAAGTGCAAAAAAAACTCTAGGACACATCGTCATTTCTTTTTCTTTCACTCTCTCCTGCCTCTCTTGCCACTGGGACTTGGCATGCGGACTTCATCAGAGCTTAAATAAGAACAATAACGATAATGACGATGGTCTCTCATTAGGATGCTGCGAATATCCTCCCGTCCCTTTCTCTCTCACTCTCTCTCTTTTTGTCCTCCATGCAAAATTCCCTCCAGACTCACGTTGAGAATCGTACTCTCTTGTAAAATGAAAAAAAAAAGGCACCCACACATAAACACAGACATTCACATTCCATCCGACCTTCACTGGCTCGTTTACTTTCCATCACTCCCATTTCCAATTCGACATCGTTAGGTTAGGGTTCTCCTGTTTGCTTTCGATAGGAAATATGTGTGGAAATTACACCAACTACACGGTTTGTGGTTTCTACGAAGAAATTTTTTTTTCTCCACTGCATCCCGCGTTGGTGGAGTTTGTTTATTTTGTTCCGATGACCCCTGTGCCAAATGCTCGATGCACTCGCTTGTTTACATCGTACAGAAATGCTTACGCGTACGCCTCAGTCTGTGGAATCGAGAAGAGGCCACGAAACCCAATCAGCAACCCAGGTTGGGGGGGGGGGGGGTGATCTGTGAATGGAGGAACTTTCGAAAGAATTCTCTCGTCACAGCTGGAGAGTGCAAAGTACAAATTCCGCGAAGGAGAAACGGCTGCCACTTCAAACGGTACGGAAAGAGGCTTTCTCCTCGTTGTGGAATCCGCCGCGGGCGTCCGTGTTTGTGGGCGCAAACGTTTCCAGTTCGCTCGCGTTGCGAACAATCGCGCAATCGGAGAGATGCGGGTCACGTGGCCCTAACCTAACCTAACCCCACCTCCTCCTCCGTGGAAGAAGGATGCGTATGCACTTTGGTTCGTCACGAACTCTTCTTCCGCAGGGTGTCGTGTTTCCCCGGTTCGTGCTCTGCCTTTACAACGTCGGCTTCCTTTTCCCTTCTTCGTGCTTCTCATTCAACTCATCCTGCGTTTCCGCATCGAGGAATCTACTCTTTTTGGCCCGTCTCTCCTTCTACCCACACACTGCATGCTTCTCCCATCCATTCACTCCCTTCTTTCCATTTGTGAAGTCGAGCAGTCCAATCGTCTCTCTTTAGTGAAGAGATAATTTCGATGATAATGATGATGATAATGAGAATCGTCTGAGAAAGCCACTCTGTTGGAGACGACGACGACGATAATTGTGCGTTGACTGCTGTGAGAAAGAACTGGAGGGAAGAAAAAGAGAACAATTTGCGTGGATCGATGGCGACTTCGAATCTGGCCACTTTCCCAACACAGAATCGACGAACGGAAACGATTTCCTTTAAACATAAACATTGGAAAAAGCACCACCACAACAACAACAACAACAACTCCAGTCTACCTCACATGTCCCCCTCTTCTTCATTTCTTTAACAGCGATTGGCTGCGCCCGCACATCTCAGCTCATGGGTGTCAGGTTCGGCTTCGCCACTTCCTCTCTAAATAATTCAACGCTCCTAGCAACGCACTCGCTCGCTCTCCAATCGTTTGGGTTTTTTTTTTATCTTTTTTTTTCTTTTCTTTTTTTCCCCCCTCACTTGTGTTTTTATTGATTAACGGATAATAAGAGAGAAAAGAAAAATTAGATAGAAAAGGCCAAGGGAACAGGGAGAAGGGGTAGAGACAATGGAAATGTTTTTGATATTTGGTATGCTTGCAAAATCTCTTTATTCTCGTAGTCGATTATTCATCCTGCCAAAAAGAAAAAAAAGGCAAAGGAGCCCGGTGGTGGGAATTGATCGTCGTCGATTAGAAGGCAACAATAACAAGAAGAACACCACGCCTTAATCTTCCTGGGAGGGTGTGCAGCAGCAGCACATAAGAGAGAAAGAAACTTGGCCAATCACTCCTCCAATTAAAAGAGGCCACATAATAGAATTCTTGCTTCCTCCACTTTTAGTCAGTGACGCATTATTACTACAGACTAGACAAAAAGAAAAGAGAAATTGTCTTGGTCCGGCGATGAATTTATCTAAAGATTTTTGTCTCTTCTATTTATTTCATGAGAAGTTGATCCATTAATGGCTGCATTTCTTTATACAAGTTCGCCTCTTTTTATTCAAGCTTTCAAAACCACCTAGGATATTCCTCTATTCGATTTGATTCTATCCCACAAGACGGCAAGGCGTTTGTTTTTATGAAGACAGATCTCCTTTCTCCGTCCACTGACACAGAAGAAGAAGAAGAAAACTCTTTGCCGTTGTAACAACAATCTTCACGCGGCACCCGTTTCGTTATTGTTGAAGACTCGCACGCTCCGAGCGAAAGCCATTTTGGAAACACTATTGCGAACATTTTTTTTTGTAAAGATTAGTTCGTGCTTTTATCCCCTCCCCTGCAAACACTATTGATTGCTGATTGCTTCTTTTTGTGAGCGTTCCTCCTCTTATCGATTGGTGACGTCGCCGCGTTTTGTGTTCCTCGCAACGGGCCGATGACTTCCTCGTCCGACTGACCCGGAGAAGAAGGTTCGGCGAGACGGAGCGACCAGCACCCGCGAGTCCCCCGACCCCGGCCCGGACGTCGAGCTCGCCCCGCTCTACCTCGAAGCCGGCGGCCGCTCTCCCGGCCCGTCGTCGCCGAGACCACAGCGGAGACAGAGGCAAATCGGTGAGTCGTATACGCGGATGGGGTGCGCGGGCTTGATCGGTTCTCTTCCACTCCTTCCTCTTTTCTCCGCCCGCACGGCACACTCAATAACCCAAAAGGTCCGATCACCGATTAGTTTTCTCAACGGAGACTTCCTTAGCAAAACCAACTATAACGCTTATATCATCCCTATCAAGGAATGACTCGCTTGAGGACAAAAACACAACGTTTTTAGGGAATGTGATGCCTGAAATGTTTATCCTTAATGTCCCTGGAAGGGGAGGGGTGTTCCTAGACTCTTCTAATTTGTTACTGGGCTACCAATAGTGTTAACTTTGTAGTAATGTCGGATAGTGAATTTTGTTACTGGGCTACTAGAATTTGAAACCTTATAGACAATAATTGTCTACAAGTACAAACATATTTTGAGCTCGAGTCAGTGGCATAGCTAGCTTTTTAGCGCCCGTGTACTTTGCACACCTCAGCCACCCTTAGCTACGAGTTTGGTTGATATTGAGCGATATAATCGTTGCTCCATAGGTGTTCAATGTGATGTATACAAGACTCTGGTCAAGCCAGTCCATTTCTTCAACACTCTGTCTCCTCAAACCATTCTTGTACACACACCTTTGCTTTGTGACAAGGAGCATGGTCATGGCCGCAATGTTGGCCGTGCAGAATTGTCCAGAACGTCGAAGTCAAACTGCACTCATCCTAGTTCCTGCTATTGGAACAAGTTGACCCAATCCAAACGGTGAAAATGAGCCGCCTCATCCGAGCTTCACAGTGGGCATCGCCTAGTCAGATATGAAGCGTTCTCCGTGTGTTTGTCACCGGACAAAAGCGTCTCGGGGATGGGATGGGTTTCCTACGGAAATCACACTGATCAGCTTCCTGGATCGATAGGTTAGTTTAAGTTAGATTTTTAGTAAACACTAGATGGAACCCGGTCAACAACTGTCCATCTTATTATTAATCTCTCTCTCTCTCTCTTTTCCTTTAATTAAAATATAAATAAATAAAAAATCGTGAGAGCAGTTTAAAAGCAGAGAACGTTGTACGCTTCCATGCTAGTTAAGGAACAGCCTTCTACTACGCCTGCGCAGAAGCCAATTTTTGCGGATGTTGCAAAAATCTACAGGACAGTAGTGCTGGATAGCCTATCCTCTCGCTTCATAAAATGCTAATTGGGAAATTTTATTTTGTTAACCAATTTACGCCGAAATCGGTAAAGATGGAAATTGAGACTTCTTCATATCTTAACATTTCTATTCTGGAGCATGTAGTAAGGACATAACAAAATAATTTACCTCTGGACGAGAGCATAGAATTTGAAATAAAATCTAAATTTGTAATCGCTAGGCAACGGGCCAGGAACTGACGTCACTACTTAGCTTTCATTCATTTTTAAGTTATCATGGAGCATGTTTAATTTTAAAGTATCATGAAAGACGTAATTGGCTAGTTACTGGACCGCATTTTCATTTCATCCAAATTTTTATTGTGAACTTTTCGGATCTTAACTTCAAAATTCAGATTCTTCAAGACCTTCAAAATTCAAGATTTTTCATCGTTATCGTTTCGTATTGTCACCTTTTAAACAAGTGCCTATGAGTCAACAAAGAAGTGTGAAAATGATTGCCAGGAGATTACTTGGACTGTTAGAAGTAGTCAGCTTTGTTATTTAGTAATCCCCTTTGAAATTTGATTAGTTTTAAGTCCCTTCCTATTAATTAGGAAATAAAAACGATAAATACTCAGCCTGTCTTAGTCCACTGCAGGACATAGGCCTCTCCCACCACACAGGCTCGGGGGTGTTTTTGGTCTAATCTCCTACGCTGACCAGACGGGTTAGGAGATGCATTATTGAGCTTCTACCAGCTTTTGACAAATGCTACAAGGTGGCGGTCGTAGCATCCGGGACCGACGGCTTAACGTACCCTCCGAAGCACGAGGTCACCCATCTAGTTACTAGCCATGCTAGGCGAAGCTTAACCTCCAGAGCTGGCTTGCTCTGTGAAAGCTCCCTAGCCCACGGCACCCCTTGTAATTAATATAATTAATTATATTCTTGTAATTTTTTTTATGTCTTTGTAAATTATTTTGTTATGCTACACAATAGAAATTTAAGATAAAGTCTCAATTTCCATTTTTACCAATTTCGGCGTAAATAAAATTTCCCAATTAGCATTTTATGAAGCGGCAAGATAGGCTACCCAGCAGTACTGTCCTCTATATTTTTGCAACACCCTGTACGTCGAGACAGTTTCTATCACATCACTTCGCATGCGCTTAAAGCAATTTTGAATTGTAATTTACCGCTCATTGATAGTGAACACAATAACTAACTTTGACAAATCTACAGACAAGAGTTTTCATTTAAAACCACAATGAAGTTTAGAGATGCAGTAGTTTTCTCCAACGACCACCCTTCAACTTAAATAGAGAGAAGATTGCAGGCTTTTTGTGCCTCTAATAATAAATTCAATTTCAACTATTTTTTAAAATTTTTTTCTGGTAAAGGTGGTTTGGAATGTTTTTAAAACTCAGAAGTTTTTACAGTTTTTAACTTGCGCATGCCTATGATCTTCCGTAGGAAGGCATCCCATTCTTGAGACACCAGTAAGTCACTCGTCCATCCGATTGGCCGATGCATCGCTCTATAACATACACGTTGTTATTGTGCCATGGTTCCAGCTCCGATGAACTGTACACTATTCTCGTGAAGGTCGCTTCGCATCGATTCTGCTGATGTGAGGCTTACGAGAGCCCATGGAAACTGACCGGGTCATCTTGGTGATTGCACTGGGGGTATTTGAAATGGCATTGCGGAACTTTAGCAATCGTTTCGGATGAAGACTTTTAGTTGCATCGTGTCTGTCGTTTTCTTTGGCCTACCACTGACGTCGCTCCTTGAGATTCCACTTAACAATTGAATGAAATACATGTACTTGCAGAGTGACACAAATCTCGCGTTGCTTAGGTGACATTCCATGGTGGTACTATGTTGGAATTCGCTGAGTTCTGGAGAGCGACCCATATAGCACGAGTAAGATGAGTCACAAATGAGTCAGTAAGGTACGATTTCTATGATTGATATCTACTGTAGATATCACAAACACGTCAATATCAATTTCCGTATAAAGATTTTGGGTCGCACGCTGTATAATCCACTTGACGCAAATGATGTACTTGTGTTTTTGTGTATATACGATGTTGTTTGAAAAAATGGAAGGTGTCTGGGATAGCCCAATTGGTAGAAGCGTCGAGCATGGACACTCGAGGTTTTCTGGTTCGAATCCAGGTCGCAGGATTTTTCCTTCCATTTTTTCAAGCAATTTCATTACCTAATGTTTGGAGGTTCATCTCCAGCTTATGTTTATTATTTATTTAATGTATATATGATGGAACAACAGATTCCGCTGTAATTTTTTTTCAGGAATTTGAGGAAGTAGGAGAAGCGCGTCTTAATGTGGCAAAAAAGAAATTAAGAGGGGACGCTCGGTTTTTTAGTCGCCACAGCGCAGAACTCGATCCAAATTCATGGCTAATTATGCCTTAACAAAGTCAGGAATAAAAGGCAAAACTGATCGGAATTCTGCGTTTTCTTAATCGGGCCAGTTCTAATCGAGGAAAAAGTGCATTTCCAAGACATTTTGATCGCCTCGAGATGGAAAGAGACGCCACTGCTTGTACTTTTCCATCTAAAACGGTATCGTTCGCATCAAATCAGAGTCGTTAAAAATATAAATTAAAAAACAAATACAATGTAATCTCCTTCTCCAACAAGAAAAGGTAATACCGCCGCGCGAACGTTAAATCTTTATCTGAGCGTCTCTAAACTGTTATCGCGAGTAATTAGCAACGCAACCATGAAGAGTAACGTTCCTTCAATCCTACCCACCTAACAATCCACCC
>JAHWFO010003745.1:1818214-1842164 GCA_023313115.1 Rhysida immarginata
ATAGGGAACTTTTTGCTTAGATTGATGCATGGAATCACACTATGTTCTTATTATGTTACATTTTCTGAACCCCTGTTTAGCAGAAGGGATACACAAAATTTCTCATCTGGATTTCACCATTTAGTCTCGGCTTTAATAAAAATGTGATTTAAATAATGACCAAATAAAATTAAAATTATTACAAAATGCTCTACTTGTAAGACTTAAACCAGGCATGATCAATCGCATGATCGCACCTTTCTCTAATTGGCCACTTCAGAATTTCTGAGGCTCCACCCACTTCAGTTTTTGCTATAATTAATTTCAGAATTATTATTATTATTGAAATTAAGCACACCATAAGGCGTAAATTGATAAGAATAACAGTCAAAGTCATGAAAGCTAAGTACCGTTGTCAATAAAATAACTATTTAGTTGAGTTTTAAAATGACGACACGATAAACGGCAAACTTGAGCTGTGCACTCTAGTAGGTGATGCCTTATTTCTAGGGGGAGATCATTCCAAACTCGTATCGCATTATAAGGGAAATGCCGGTCGCGATAAATAGTTGTCATAAAAGGTATTTGGAACTTCTCATATCTAGTTGAACGGAGACCAACTTCTGCACTTAACCAATGACGTACAAACTCAATCGGGTGATCATCGCGTCGAACCGCATTAGACAGTTCAGACAACAATCCTATTTTCCTTATAGCCTCAAGTGTAGGCAACTTATAATGTAAACAAGTAGAACTTATGGCTTGATATTTGGAAAGATTCAAGGCCATGCGTATAACGTTATTGTAGGCAACAGTAATGTGGTGTAATTGGCATTTTTTCGCACTTCCCCAGAATATCACACTGTAATCCAACATTGGACGTATTACTGTTAAAATATACCTTGCCATGTCTTTATGCGATAGATATGGTCGTATACACTTTATCAAATATAATTTTTGGTGGAAATTAATGACAATTCGTTCCGTTAATACATTAAATTGCAACTTAGCATCGAAAGAGATCCCTAAGATTTTGATGGTATTACCACTCAGATCATCCTTAGAGGCTATGAAGACAACGGTTTTGTCCTTATTTAGAGGCAGCCCACGCTTTGTATACCAAAGATGCAAATGTCTTATATCCTCATTCAAATTAGACAAAGTTTTTGTTAGATCCTGCGGATGAAAAGTCGTATACAAAAAATTATCATTGTCGTAACTAAGAATACACAAGTTAAACGGATGATCATACACTGGAGCTGTTGCAACCGCATACATAAGGGGACCCAGAGTGGAACCTTGTATAACACCCCTGCTGGACGGTTTTGTAATAAGTGTCTGCCGTTGTATGTGGTTTGTACGATCCGTAAGATAATCCTTGATCAAAGCATTATAAGGTTCGGCGACACCAAAGGTGCGCAGGTCCTGCTGTAATTGATCCCTGGAGATGGTGTCAAATGCCTTTGAAATGTCTGTCTGGGCAATTATAAATTTCTGTCCTTTATCAAGTGATTCAACAGCGTCTGTATCTAGTTTAATAGGGATCCATAAAACACTCTGACTGGGCCGGCTGCCATACTGTTGGGCTGGAATTTTTGGCCAATATAAGTATCTTACTAGGTCAGAAAATATCAATTTTTCAACAATCTTTGTTAGAGGTGATAGTGTCATTATTGGCCGATAGTTGGCCACTTGATCTTGGCAGCCGGACTTAAACACTGGTATTATACGCGATTGCTTTAATTTCAAGGGAAACTTCCGCTGAGCGACAGTGTTCAAACATAACTCAGTTAAACTGCTTAATTTTATCAATCCCATACATGTCTATCTGCTTGAGACAAGACGATGGGATACACCCATGCCCTTTAACATCCTTGAGTTTCAAATTGTTAATAATTAATTTGAGCTGATATCCCTCCGATATACTGGGCCACGGGGATAGTTCATCAGTTATAACTGGATCCATGATTATAGAGCTAGACGTTATAATTATAGCTTTCTATAATTAATTTCACAAGACGTAATAAAAACACCCAATTTCTCTTTCAGGTTTGTCATGCTAATCCTTCAGAACGTTCACGCTTCATTCGATGCATTTACAATTTACTCAATTCCACAAGCCCAGCAGTTCGGTATGAAGCAGCAGGGACTCTGGTGACTCTTTCAAGCGCTCCTACAGCTATTCGGGTTTGTATTTAGCAGAAAACTTTTATAATTAAAATTGGTTATGTGGACTAGCTGTTGCAGAAATAGAATTAAATTTTAACTAAGGTGCAAAGATTTTATCCTATGGAATCAAATTTAAACTTAATTTAGACCAGGAAAGATTTTATGATGATGACTGATCTAAAGGTGGATGAAAGCCAATCAGTCTCAGTTACAACTGTCAACTGGCATCGTTCCAGAAAATTTAATTTGCATTTAATTTTGATGTTAAGCACGTGAACCTTTGAAAACTCAATGACTGTGGATAGAAATAATAAACAAGGTAATAAGTCTCGTACCTCATGTGCTCAACAGAAAGTTTAATAAAGCAAATGCACATGTTGGCCATCATTCAGCAAAATTCTATAACCAAGAACATACAAGTTATTTATACAAAATCATAATTTGGTCAGAAAATACAAAGAATTAAGCAAAGGAGATTTTGATTTCCTTAATTAGCTTGTTGATGGCATAAGGTACAGCAAGCAGAATTGAAAACTTACAAGGGCTCTCTACTATGCGATAAAGAGTCGTAAAATTAGTTAAAGTACAGGTAGTCTAAAGCAAAGACAGTTATCGTATTATTTGTAACTACCAGTTATAATAAGTCCCAATTAGACTGTCTCGGTATGAGTGGTGCATTTCTATTTTGCTCTCCATCAATTGCACTTTAGACAATAAGTGATCATTGTAGCACAGTAAACTTGGTCCTTACTTACAGAATTATTATTCCAACTACATTTACATTATTCCTAGATAGCATCGACTGGTTCGACAGTCCATATTAATAATAATAAAAATACTTGAGATACTATCACTGTTAGATATTGTGTTGAAGTACACCTCTCTGATAAAAATTCACTGTTAAACTCCAAATGCTAATACTTTGTTTTGACTGACATGCTGCTGTAAAATAGGTGATTTCACTCAATTTCACTTTCTTTCTGAAATGTCAATTGTTGTCTAAGCAGCGTATGGAAATGCATATTCAATCACATATGGTTTCGCCCGTACATGGAGGATACATGGAGCGAACAAGACGATTGAGGTAATCTAAAGGTGCCAGCATTGGATCTAGTCTGTGAAATTCAGGGACTTCTCCAACCATTCCCAGACAATTCTCCAACATTGTCATATGAATTATCACGTTGTCTTGTTGGAATATCCCATCTGCTGCAAATGCATAGATGGAACTGATCTAGAGAGACTGATAAATAACCAAATTGGGTGAACTCTCGGGTATAAGTGAACCAGATAATGCCAAGAAAACAGAGCCAGATTATAACACTACATGGCTACCACCAGCTTGTTCTTCCAGAAGGGTTGATGATTATGGAAGTATCCTGCTGAATACAAGAACATCCATCTGCTCAATGGAGCAGAACCTTACTGGAGAAGGGAACTGTTTGCCAGTCGTAAGAGGTCCAATTCTTTTAGTGCAGTATAAATTGTAAGACTGTTTAAATGGAATTTTTCTAATTATTCCAATATTCTTATTTTGTTTTCTATCTCTGAGCTCCTGCATCAACTTCCGTCCCTTCTCGTTTATAAATGGACTTAACCAGGGGTCATGAATAATATGTAGTTTGGGACAGGATGTTTGCTAGTGCTTGGAGTTAAGAGATATGCCCTATGTCTAAAGAAATTAGCTTGTTAGTAAAGTTAATGCTCACAGATCTGAGCGAATGATATTCCAGAATAATTAGCATTTTATTTTATTTTTATTTAGGCCGCAGCCAGCTGTTACATAGAGTTGATCGTAAAAGAGAGTGACAACAATGTGAAATTAATAGTTTTGGACAGACTGATTGCTTTAAAAGAATCGCCTGTTCATGAACGAGTGTTACAGGTAATGCGTTAGCTAACTTTTGTGAAAACCTGCTGTATAAGTTATTTGTATCTTAAAATTAAAAACTTGTGCCCTATATGCAGTGTCTTCTTTTGAAAGAATACATTTTTGGAAATTCCATTGATTTTAAGTGTTTGTAGTTTTTGTTTAGGGTTAATTGAAAGACCACGAGTTGCTTTGGTTGTTTTTGTTTATTTCATTTTTCATTTATGTTTGAATGTTGAGATGTTTTTGAACAGTTTTTGCAACAAAAAGGTCAGCTTTTTTAGTTCCAGTCTATTTAAAATGAAGTAAAGTAATTCTGGATACTGAATTGAAATTGTTACTTTGCTGTGTTCATTTGGATTTTGTTGTTTCAATTGGGCTCTTGGGAAAAATAGTATTTTAAAAATATTTGTTCCCATATTCAAAAGCATGAAGTGGGTTGTTTTTTAATAACGTATTTTTATTTTATATCCTGTGACAGGATTTGGTGATGGATATTCTGCGTGTACTATCGTCACCCGACTTAGAAGTCCGGCGGAAAACATTAAATCTATCTTTGGACCTAGTCTCTTCACGCAACATGGAAGAAGTAAGTGGTGCCTGCCTGCTAACCCATGCCGATGGTATTATTAACATTTTAACTCGAACTGTTTGTTAACCAGATGGTGTTAGTCCTCAAGAAAGAAGCGAGTAAAACTCACAACACTGTGGAACACGAAGACACTGGAAAGTATCGTCAACTCTTGGTTAGAACTTTACACACCTGCTGCGTTAAGTTTCCCGATGTTTCACCAACAGTCATACCTCTGGTAAAGAAAAAAATAAATAAATAAAATAAAGTAAAATTCCTGAAAAAAAAAACTTAATTTTTTGCTCTCATATCGTTTCCTATTGTTGTAAAGATAGTAATTTAGTTTGTTTTTTTTCTATCAGCTGATGGAATTTCTGAGTGACAGCAATGAATTGGCTGCTGCCGACGTTCTTGTGTTTGTGCGTGAGGCTATTCAACGCTTTGAGCAACTACGTCCTGTTATTCTCAGTAAATTACTCGAAGTGTTTTCTAGTATTAAAGCAGTCAGGTAGAGCTAACCTTTTTTAATATTATTTTGTTTAGTAGATAGCGAACGTCAGTCATTAAGACAGTTATAATTGTTTTTTTGTTTTTTTTTAAGAATTCACCGTGCTGCTTTGTGGATATTAGGAGAATACGCTGCAACAGTGGATGACATTCAAAACGTAATGACTCAAATCCGCCAGTCACTTGGAGAAGTAATGGTGTTTCCTTTATATATATTTTATTTTTTATAGGATATTTACTCTGTGATCAATAAGCTTTGTATGAAACAAAAGATAAAAGCATTAGTAATCACTTGGCCATAATATAAACATTTCCAAATTGAACACTCTCTAAATTAAGAGAAATCTTGGACCATTACATGTATGTCTTTAACCCTTTTGCTCCATAAAGCAGATACACTGAACGACCAATTTATTAGAGACACCTCTTAAGAAAAATGGATCGGTGACACCCAAACAATGGAACAGGCCGAAGCAGTGTATAAAAGGAATGCATTGGATCACAAGTTATAGTCAGCAGCAGAAGTGGACTGAAGGATTTGACCGACTTTGAACATGGCATGATCGTTGGAGCTTGACGGGCGCAGTTGAGCATTTCACAAACCGCAAACCTCCTCGGGTTCCCGTGCAACAGTGCCAAGGGTATTCCATGAAAGGCAGTCATGGCAAATAACCTCCAACAAACACAGCTCCTGATGAAACAGGGCCGTGGATGAATAAGGCCAACAGTGACTGGCACGAATCATCCACAGCAACATGACGGGAACAGCCCAACAAATTACAGTGCAGTTCAATGAAGGAGCATCCCAACCCATTTCGGAGCGCATGGTGCGGTGCACCTTGCACCGAGCTGGGTTTGACAACAGGTGGCCAGTACGGGTACCGTCGCTGTCACCGTAAAATAGGAAGGTGGGCCTGCTATGAGCACACAAGCATCGCCACTGTACACTGGATGAGTGGAAGAAGGCCGCCTGGTCTGACAAATCACGGTTCCTACTTCGTCTTGCGGACGGCAGACTGTGCATCTGGCGCAAACAGCACGAGCCCATGATCAGCATGGACCCATCCTGTCAGCAGACATCCGTACAAGCCGGTGGAGGAGGAGTGATGGTCTGGGGTGTCTTCTCATGGGACACACTGGGTTTTCTGATATCCGAGGACACATCCCTGAATGCGACACACAACCTGAACATTGTTGCTAATCAGGTGCACCTGTTCATGATTGTGTTCCCTGGTGGTGACGGACATTTCAGCACGACATTGCTCCCTGTCATCGTGCTGGAATGGTCTTGGACTGGTTTGAGGAACATGACGCGGACTTCACCTGCTTCAGTGGCCAGCACTGTCGTCCGATCTCAACCCGATCGAGCATTTATGGGATGAAGTGGAGAACCATCAGACACCTTCCCAACCAGCATCAATTACGGGACGCTGTGGAGGTGCAATATGCTGTTAGCGGGGTGTCTCTAATAAATTGGTCGTTCAGTGTATATCCACGCAGAATTTTATTAGCTTTATCTGCAGAAATCGTTTTCACCCCACAGGCTTTAAAAAACTTATCATTAAGCAGCGAAAAGTGGACAATTTCATCTTTCAGGAATGACCATGAAACCTAATTACGCAGTGAAAGGGTTAAATACCCAATAATGGCCATGATAGGATAAAAGCAAACAGGATAGCTTCATGTCCAGGGAAAAACAAGTGAATGTCTCTTGGGTATTTTTGAAAATCAGGAATGGTACAAGGGAACTTTGGAATTGCAAAACTCTGTCTCGATCAGTGCTCAGTTGGAGAAAACTTTGTGGCAGGTTCTGAAGGAGGAAGTGATGCCTTCATCCAGGGCAGTTCTCAAAAGAAATGGAGGGGAAGGTTGAATGAAAATGCTTAATGAAAGTATTTTTCCGAGATATTTTTCTTAACAAAATATTAAAATTATAGCTATAACTTTCGATTGATATATATTCCCTCCGGAGACCACACACGTCGGCCTGTTGGCCATACAGGATCCGGATCGGGCTCAATGTAAAAATTATTCTGCTTCTTTAAATAAATAAATTGGATTATGCAAAAGAATGAGTCAAATTTTTCTACAGAATTTACACTCGATAAGACTTTGTTAAAACGGTGGGTGCCCTGTTAAAAATAGATCTAAGCTTAAAATGGTTTAATTTCTTTGCTATACTTAAAATTAGACAATGGATTTAAAACGTTACTAATTGAAAGAAACCTTTACATTAAATTGTGATGCGTATGTAAAGATTAAAAGCAGATTAAGCTGGGCTGTAATTTGTTGTTGAAGAAAGATGAAGTATTTAATTTGTCAGGTTTATCATTTTGTTCATTGAAGCGTTTTCTTTTTTGAGATTCCAATTGTTGACGATGAAATGCGAAGAGTAGCCGGGGAAGGAAAAGATGAAAAGGACGATACACTCCAGCAGAATGTACCTAAACTAGTGACCGCCGACGGAACATATGCTACTCAGAGTGTCTTTAGTGCAAACCTTGCTAGTAAGAAAATGGATGAAAGGTGAGAACAGCTCCTGTAACGAAATTCATTTTTTCATTGAAAACTTTAAATAATAACATCATCATCATTATGTATTGGTTGAAACAGTTTGTTTTTTGTTTTTTTATTGTGGAAGACAAAATTGGCCCTTTGAAAATGTTTTAGCATGAAGATTTAAAATTTAGAATCTTTCCCTCTCTAATTTGATATAATAACTTAAATAAACCTAATTACTTTGGACATAAAGCATTAAAAAGTCTTTCTAATGTGCTGTCCGGGACTCAAGAGAAGACCTCCGAGTTGCACAATTCCACCACTACACGGCAGAAAAGTTTGGGTGAGTTCATTTCTAAAAAGGTTGGACAGGGATATTTCAATTACATTTTTCTCCTGCGTATCATGTTGTCTTTCCTCATGCCTGTGTTGTGCACTGTGCTTTAGACAGCAATTGCAATATCCCTATCCACCCTTTTGAGAAATGAACTTGCCCAAACATTTCTGCCGTGTAGTGGTGGAATTGTGCAACTCTGAGATCTTCTCTTGAGTCCTGGACAGTAACACGTTAACCATCAAGGGAGAGACTATCTTCAAGCTTTGTGAACCAGTAGCTGTCCACTGCCTACATAGACAAAGAAGAGTGTTTGTTTCTTATACAAATCTACAGTTTTATTCCAATCTTGATGGAATTTTGCACACTTGATCTTCAAAGCAAGAGGAAGGTCACTGTCTACACAAAATTTCAAAAAAATATTTATCGATAATAATCGATATTCAAAATGATGAAAGAGCATATTGTAGGAGGCATTCCACCAACAATATGCACGGACCAACTATATACAGTATACCTCTTGACCAACAATGCAAGGCAAAATTTGTGCAACAATAGGCCGTCGTGTCAACAGTGGTGATAGCAATACAGAATTCTGAACATTATATGGTAATAGACAGTGTGTGAAAATCAAAAAAATACGAAAACAAAATAATTTAAGTGGAATTTCGTATTTGCTCATGATTAAGTTTTGTTTACATCATTTGTGATCTGATTTTGATTCCAACGTTCACCTAACTAGTCACGCGTTGGCGCAATGCGTGGAAAGGGATGGGGACTATGTTGAAAAGTGAATAGTGCATTACATAGAGGACAAATGTGAGTATAAGATACAAAAAGAATTTTTAAAATCGGTTAACAAATAAAAAAGTTACAGCCATGGAGACCTTATTTATCAATCGCCCCTCGTATTTCCTCCCATGGTCTAAGCCACATAAATTATTCTGTGCATTTTTTCTCCGGCACTACGTAAAACTCACTCACCTGTACATTTTCCCTATATATACACATTTGGATATTGCAAAATTTCATTACAAAGCCCCTGATCATTGCTGGGGATATCATAAATAATAAACAGACGTATGCTTTTTAAGTTTTGAAATGTTAATCACTTCAATTTCTGATGCTCGTATACGTTTAGACCTCCCCTGCGTTCTTACTTGATGGATGGAGATTTTTTTGTGGGTGCTTCTTTGGCAACAACTTTGACTAAGTTGGCTCTCAACTTCATTTCCTTGGTGGCAGATGTACGCAAACACAATGTGAGTTAGGTCACAATGTTACGTTTTTGTCTTAGCAATATCATTGTAAAACTTAATATCAAAGTATCGTCTTCTCTTCCACTTTTTTGTAGTCATTCATTGCAGAAGCCATGCTTATCATGTCAACCATTCTGCATTATGGAAAATCTGGATTGGCAAAAAAAGTAACAGTTTATTATTATTTAGTTTAGCTTTCCCCCACCCTAACTCATGCATTGCTTACGAAGCTTTATATCTGGTTAATTCTCAGAACATCACAGACGACGATTTAGATCGCATAGCATTCTGCCTGAAAGTGTTATCGGAAAGATCTCCGTTTATGGTAGACATTTTCAATCACCAGTGTCGAAAATCATTGTCTTCCATGTTAGCAGCAAAACAACTTGAAGAACAAGAAATTCAAAAGGTAAAAGTATTTAATTTTTTTCACTTATTTGTTTCTGTTTTTAATTGAAAATTTTAGGCTGCACTTACTCACTACACTACCTAATTTTTTCCATTATTCCAGTTGATTTGTAACTGTGTTTATATGTGCTCCTATTATTATTATTATTATTATTATTATTATTATTATTATTATTATTACTGAAACTGTACGTTGTGTGTAGATCTGGTAGAGCAATAATATGCAAGTGCTACGATATTAAATCTAGAATCGTAATCTTTTCAATATTAAGTAAATCGTTCATACTGTAGATGTCTTTTTAATATTCTTTTGATAAGATTAGGGCCCTTATTGTCTCCGAAAATCTTAAGATGGTGGAATTTAAAAGATCTCTACTCAATATGTATTCAGACATTGTTTCAAATGGAGGACTAGTTAGTCTTCATGCGATTGATCCATTGGAGAAACTTTTCATAAATTTCATGGATAATTTTAAAGACTCCGGCGTTTTTGGATTGAAAAATATGCGATTCTTCTTGTTTGGTTGATTTTTTGATTAAATAGTTTAGTTAATTTTATTCATTAACTCATTAATCCTGGTTTTGGGGAGTAACATAGGGGTACTGACCTTCCAGTCTTTGCTGGTTTGGTCATTTCCCCACTGTTATTACATTATAATAATGGAGTAACCTAACCATTCACATAGATAATGAAGTACTCAGGGAAGGAGCTTCACATTAGAAGAACCAGGTCACATTGCTGCTATGAAAAATGATGAATTTGATAAATATCTAGGATTTTAAACAAAAACACACAAAGAATGCACTCCCTAAACAATATCTTCGTAGGCTAGAGGCAATACTTAAAGCACATTTAAATTTCAGAAATTTAATCAAGGCTATCAATAGTTATGCCACCCCCAATATTCTCGTACTCCTTTGGAGTCATGCAGTAGAAATACACAGATCTTGAGGGACTTGAAAGGAAACAACGTAAACTGCTTACAAAGCACAGAAAGCACCATCCACACGCAGCTATTGACAGACTCATCCTGCCTTGTTTAGAGGGAGCCAGGGGTCTTATTGATATACAGTAATAGATCTACACCAGAAACCGACTCGTCACTCAGAGAATTCTTATACTCTTAACAACAAACATCACCATTATACAAAGCAGTCGGCATGGTTGGTACAAAATACACACCTTTGAATCTGAACACCCATAACATTCAATCATAGCTCGGAAGGCAACTCCACAGTAGACATCCTTCTGACCTCGACCAGCTGCATGTCTACAAAAAAGCGTCGAACTTTTGGTGGAGTGAAGGGACTCTCTATGGGGAAACTGAAGGAACCACGATTGCCATACAAGACCAGGTTATTAACACTAAAAGCTACAGAAAACATTATCAAAGATTCGACTGATGATTCTTACAGGAAATCCCATATCGCAGAGGAAACCATCCAACATGTCACATCAGTTGCAAAATACTCATGCAGACAGATTATTTACACAGATACAACCAGGTAGCCAACATCGTACGTCAACATCTAGCAAAGATACACAAGCTAAGGGACATCCACACTCCATACTAGAAATATATCCCAGACACTGTCTTAGAGAACACCACGCACAAACTATATTTTGAGAAAGCTGGAATCACTGACAAAACTATCCCTCGTAACTGACCAGACATTACACTAGTAGATAAGCAAAACAAAGTGACTTATGTTGGTGTCCGCAGAGTGATTCAGCAAAAATCTCTTAACTCCAAGAACAATACTGGAATGGGTAGGCTTACTGGGAAAGTTGAATACGAACAGTCCTCATGGTTAGGCTTATGTCGGCATCAGTTACATACGACGTGTTGACTTAGTTCTAGTTCTGCATTCCATTGGAAAAATAATTAGGTGGGAGATTTCTTTTGAAGTTTTATATAAAACATTTAATGAATATAAAGATTGAATAAATAATTGAACATAAATAAACTGGAAGTACATTTAGTCACTTCCATCGGAAGTGCTTTGCCTCTTCTATTCTATTTACAATAATGTGTTCATGTGATTGATTACCCTCGTGAACACTTACTCATTGTTAACATATATTCATGAACAATACAGTTAATTATTATTTCATTAGTTTAAAACAATCATAGAATATAATTTGAATATACAATAAATTAATGTACAATATATATATTATTATTATTTTCTTTTTGTATGAAATAAATATAAAAATGCAGAATATTATATAAAGTTACTAACAACCTAAATAATTGATATCTCCATCCCTAACACACACAATTTTCAAAAGGCATACACCGACAAAATCACTAAATGTACAGATCTTGCACACGAAATAAAACTCCTTTGGGGAGTTAACAAAGCACATATTGTTCCTGTTGTTCTTTCTGCCACTGGGGTTATTCCACATTCGCTACACAAAAGCCTGTCAACACTAAGTATAAACCCACACTTATACAACACCTTATAGAAAGCCACAGTTCTAAACACCTGTCACAGAGTAAGGAAATGCTGACACCCAAACATCAAAATTCCCACGAGCGCGTAATTTGAGTCCCTTGGGCTTGGCCCTGCCTCTGAGACTTGGCCTCTGGATTTGATCAGAGTTTGGTTTCCCCAAACAATAACAACAACAACAACAATAATAATAATAATTGCAGTGTCAAAACTTATTTATTTACAGTTTACAATTGAGTACTCAATAATACAAAGTACAATGAATTAGTAATAATAGAACAATACAAAAATAAAAATGGATATTGTATGAAATTAAAATAAGATAAATTGAAAAGTTTTTTGTACACAAGAAGAATATTTAGGAATAAAAAGGTGCCCAAAAGGCTTGGAGGCCTGTCTACAGGCTTTTTTCAATAATTTTACAAAACTAGTATATATTTATAGGTAGGATACATGTATTAAACTAGAAACAACAATGACAACAATAAGTAGTATTAACAATGAAGAATGCAGTGCTCCCTCTGCATAACGGCAACTCCATATAACCAAGTTTTTTTTCCAGAAAATAAAAACTGCAGACTCGTTCATGTTTATGCAGAGGGAGCACTGTATATAGAAATTAAATTAGTGCATCATGAGTGTATATAGAAATTAAATTAGAGAAGGTGCATCATGAGTTAATTTAGACCAACAGATTACTCCAGAAATTGATATTGATCTCTTTAAGTAATTTACTCTATAAAATGGCATTACTGTTTTAGTCTCTCTCTTTCTTGTGCAGTATTGATGATACGAGCTAGTTAGAATAATAGGAGGATTTCTAAGATACCGTGCAGGCTGTTTATAATTAAAGTTCCTGTACTCTGGCCTATCTGAATTTGGTGAGATTTTCAATTGATGTTCGATGTGTTTGCCACCATTTGAAATCTTAATAGAGCATTTGCAATGTATTTAAATAGCGATAAGAACTAATTTGCTTATATTTTTGAGTATTTTGATTGAAACAGCGCCACTTACTGATGCAATAGTGAACTATTTTTTATTGCATATTTCACTCTCCTATACTCTCGTTAAGATATCCTGAAGATCTGATCAAATTCGGATAGGTTGTGAGTACAGGAACTTTAATTATAAACACCGTGTATGCTATGTTTAATTATAAACTGAACTAGTTGATTAAAATAAAGTTCATCAAATTTTTATGTTTTTAAATTCTGAACTGACAGAAGAGATGGTGGCCCTGTTTAACAATAGAAGCAAAAAAAAACGTTTTTGGCAAGCAATTATAAGAAGAATATTTTCTGTGTGGTTGATCCCCACAAACGTAAATGTGTATGAAAGAGGGTGAATATAAATTTAGTAAAATAATACACAGAAGATGCTTGAGTCTATATAGAATGCCTAATAAACAGAATGAAGCTTCAAATTATTGTAATTGTTGTTTTGGAAAACCAGACCCTGATCAAGTCTGGAAGCCAAATCCTTAGCTGAGCCAAAGGGGCTCAAATGCAAGGAAGGGGTAAAATGATGTGCTCGTGGGAGTATTAATATTTGGATGTAGGAGTTTCCTTACTATGTGTTTAGGATTGTGGTGTTGTGTAAGTGCGAGTTTAAGTTCGGTGTTGACAGCTTTTGTGGAATGACCCTAGTGGCAGTGTTGCGTGTGGATAGCGTAAAATCCACTGACTTATTCCCTAGCGAGCTTTGTGGCTGAAGGATGGACTCGTCGTTGTTTCATTATTTATTTGATTGTTTTCTCTAGGCAAAGGAGAAGAAGGGCATAGCTATTCAGGCTGATGATCCCGTGCAATTTATGCAGTTGGCATCCAGAGCAGATATATCTGGCACAGAGGTAAATAGTAATTGAAAACGTAAACTATTTATTTAGCACTGGAGATTTTTGAGAAGAAAGCGGTTAAATGTGTTGATAATGCCAAACGTATCCTAGTTTTATGCAGTCATGCCCTGTATTTAGCGGTGATTGATGTGGTTGATAATTTTTCTTTCTAGAACATGTTTGACTTGAGTCTGTCTCAGGCTGTTGGCCTTGGGAAAAAGGACACTCTGGATCCCATGTCCTCCAAACTGAACAAGGTGAGCTGAAACCAAAATCATTTTGCCTCGTCGTCCACATCATAAGTTCCCTTTTGCATGATGGCATTTCGTTTTCAGGTTACTCAGTTGACCGGTTTTTCCGACCCCGTTTATGCAGAGGCATACGTACACGTTAATCAGTATGACATTGTCCTCGACGTTCTCGTCGTCAACCAGACAGCAGACACATTGCAGAACTGCACTTTGGAACTAGCTACTCTGGGTAAGCCGGTGACACTCGCTTTTCATTCTGATTCGGTATCGTGAGATTGCAAGTGTTCTGATGGAGACCGTTTCTTGGCAGGTGATTTGAAGTTGGTCGAGAAGCCCAGTCCGATGCTCTTAGGACCTCACGATTTTTGCAACATCAAAGCCAACGTTAAAGTAGCGTCGACAGAGAATGGGATCATATTTGGAAATATTGGTAGATTTTATTGTTACGTATGTTAAATGGTGCTTTAATTATTTAACAGTTGTCTAAATGTTGTGTTTTATCTTTCTTTCCTTTATAATCAGTTTATGACGTGAGCGGCTCGACGAGTGATCGTAACGTAGTGGTTTTGAACGACATTCACATTGACATAATGGATTACATCGTACCTGCCAATTGCACCGACACTGAATTTCGACAAATGTGGGCTGAATTTGAATGGGAAAATAAGGTGAGTTTTTCGTGGTGTTGTTTTTAAATTGCCTCTCGAACATCTGACGAACCAGGTTACACGTTAACGTTGTTTGTTCTCAAGGTATCCGTATACACGACCATGACTGATCTGCACGAATACCTTAGACACTTGATTAAATCGACCAACATGAAGTGTTTAACTCCTGAAAAAGTAGGCCAGTTTGATTTTTTGATGTATTTAAGTTAGTTAATAGACGTGCTCGGTTCCAATTCTGATCCTTTTGTAATATTTTAAGGCCTTGTCCGGTGAATGCGGTTTCATGGCAGCGAATCTGTATGCTCGATCCATTTTTGGCGAAGACGCTTTGGCAAACTTGAGTGTCGAGAAGCCTTTCTCCGGCGGATCTATTACTGGACACATACGGATCCGTGCAAAAAGCCAAGGCATGGCACTCAGTTTGGGTGACAAAATAAACACGACACAAAAGGCAGCTATGAAGATGGGTGCCTGATCCCCTTATTTATTTTATTATCGTCAAGATGATTATTTTTGGAAGGAAATAATACATTTTAGACTCTTTATACCGTATACTATTTTGCAATTTAATTTCTTGTTTAGTTAGGTCAATGCAACTAGAAATGTACATAATTTATAATAAAGTCTTATTGTTTTGCATGTAATTAAAGCAAAAACTGTAATGGAATTTTGTTTTTCCCTCACGTCATTAAAAATATGTTGAATAGTGAGTAACAACACGTACATGGACATTCATTTTAATTTTTACCACAACAGAACAGGCACTGCAGCCATTTGACAAATAAGTCCTTGTACTGAACTTGTCTATGCAGGATATTTTGGTGGAAGCAACGTTAAGATTTGGCAGAAATGCAGGGCGATTCAAAATGATGTCCAGCATTTCAAAATTTTACTGGTTGTTTATTTTTATAACATAAACTAACCAGACAGGGTTTAAAATGCAGGAAAATTGATATAATTTTTGATGCTAGCATTACAAATGTTGTATGTGACTCCCTCGAGTCATCCGGACAATGTGAAGACGATAGTCAATCTCATCCCAAACTCCTTTCGGCATGTCCCATGCTTTTGCATTTACAAAGGCATCCAGTTTCCAGAAATTGATCATACCATTGCCTACGAAATGCCTGCAGGACTAAAATTATAGAGTTTGTTTTTGCCTTTTCATTCATAGCCACTATCTTTACTTTTATCGTGACACTAGTGCCACCACAGCGGGAAGGTTATAAAATGCATAGTAAAGTTTGAAATGCCAGACATCATTTTGAATCCCTGTAAACTATTGGAGAACTAACCTGAAGCATCGACTGTTGTTAGCAACAAAAGCCAGCCCTGGCTCCTAGCTCCATATTTATGTTTTTTTATTTATGAAAATAATGTTTCTTTGAAATAATTAGAGTTTTATTTTGTAAACCAGTATTTAAAAACAGACATAAAAATTTGCTAATAATTGTTTATTTCCTGGCAAGCTCTGATAACTAGCTCAATCCTAATACCACGTAGTCAGTGGTAATACAAGGTCCCAAAAGTCTGGTCTCACAGTGAACATTGAAATATTGCAGATATAGAATACACATACCATATATCTTCTAATAGATGCCTAGTCTCCAATTGTCGCCGGGGATTCTTCTACACGCAGCTGTTCACGTGAGCCGCTTTTGGGGTTCACGTATGCATGGGCTTGAGGTGATTCCCAGCACACTGCTTTGAGTTTCCATATCGTATGCACTCTGCTATTCAGCGATTAGTTCTCAAGGCATCCTGTTCGTAAGGACTGTTTAATGCACGCTACCATATTCTGTTTAAAAAAAACAAAAAAAAAACGACATGCCTCTAAAGCGGTCATATGATGTGGCGTTTAAAATAAACGTCGTGGAATCTAATGGAAGCTATAAGATTTGACACGGATTGCTAAATAAACACTGGTCTCTAATTATTTATTTATTTTACAAATTTTTTACAACAACAAGATAAAGGAAAAATCAAATAAGAAATTAAGTAAATCAAATACAAATAAATGCCCAATTAGTGAATCAGTTGAAAAAATAAACGTCCAGTAGACGTATAACATAGCTTTCGTTTCAGGTAGGAACATTACAAAGACATCTGCATTCAGCGAATCAGTTGCGTGAAATGAGAGAGGGGGGGGTGCCATGGTCGTATCAACACCTGCAAGGCTCAAGAGGGGCACTCAGATTTGATTTGGACTTTATTTTTTATAAAACAGGAAACTACAAAACACACACGCACACACAAGTTATCCAAAAACTTTCGATGGCCAAAAAGGTGATAGTCGCAAGGGCAGAGATCCATGCTGTGTAACATGTCCCATTCGAGTTCCCTCATTGTGTCCATAATTGGTTCGGCTGTGTGGTCTGGTATTGTCTTGAAGAAAACAAACACCACTGGTCACTTTTTCCTTAGTGCTGGCTTCAGGGACGTCCTCAAAATGTCATAGTAGTAGGATGCATTTATGGTTTGACGTTCTTCCAGAAAATCGACATGAATGATGCCCTTATGTCCCAGAATACAGTCGCCATCACTTTCGTTGCCTGCGATGTCCTCTCCATGCTCGCACGTTTGCTTTCGGGAGTAGGGTGATGAATCCACGTCTCCATGCCTTGGGAAGCTATCATCTTCTCTTTTCTATCGCTGCAGGAGCATGGAACAGAAGAATTCCACCCAGGTAGTTTGGTGACCCTTGGAAAGTTGCTTAGGGATCCATCTGGCACAGATCTTGATTAAAAATTAAAGTAAAGGAACGAACTGCTTTTCCACAAAAAGTTTACTCTGCATGAATGTACATTTCAATTGCTAGGCGATCTTCTTTCAGCAATAACGTTACCTAGGTGTTTATATACTTTACAAGGCAACGGGATAAATTTCCATAAGAGCTACAAATCCAATTCCGAAATAAAATATTAAAATAAACGTTTTACTCGGTTTTAATAAACGGAAATTATTAAGTTTGGTAAAGTCCGAGACCTAAAGATTTCCATCTACTATTTCGGCCAATGGGAGAAATTGTCCTGTTCAGCGGATGTACCTATCTTCATATGGCCGACCAATCAGATAAGTCAGCGTTAAGAATAACATAAGCATGCTTTTTAGGCGATCTCCAAAGTTTCCAAGAAGTTGTCTCCAATCGTTTGTTTTATGTAGAATCCGATATCCATCTGGTTTAGCGCCGTACCCAGTCTTTATGATGTGCTGTGCAAAACTAGAGCATTCTGGTCGGTGGCTCTTTATGTGCTGGAAATGCTCTTGGTCCCGATCCTCCTTCTAGATTGGCCTATGTAGATTCAATCCGTTTCTATTCAATGGGTTGACAACTACAAGTACCTTGGCGTTATCCTGCAATTGTCACGTAACTTTACGCTCTGAACTGTCTCATAGCTCTCCTGGGTAGAAACGGCGCCCTCATCATCGACAGTACAAGACAGTGGTATGCCTGCGTGGGCGACTACTTATATGGTGAAGCAGATGAAGTGAACTCCAGTCAATGATGAGATATTATAATTCATCTGCTCAACATAGTATAATAATGAAAAATCAATAAAAAGAGATCTTTCGTCCTGGCCTCAGGACATCTTCAGGTCATCAGTCTGAACTAACTCCAGTCGTTCCAGACTGTTGCCCAGCTTGTAAAAAATCATTCCATCCACTCGGATTTGAACATGACTCTCATTGGAAAGTGTGTCCAAGATCTCCTGATAAGCATGGTGAGGCAGACGATGAAGAGCCACGACAATGACCTGCTGGCTGGAATACTGAATAACCGGATAGAAATGAAGTGGCATACAAAGTATAGAAAACCGAGGCGTATTCTTGATGTCAACTTTGAAGACATCGGCAATGTTTCCTTCCCGGATTATTGGAAGATATGATACCTCCCCCTTCACCTCTTCTGACAATCTTTTTCATAGGCTTCTTGCCTATTTCAAGGGAGACTCGTCCCACTTGACTGTTCGATTGTCTATGTAGCAATTAATCTTGTTGAAAAATGGACGCGTATCCAGGTTAATAAATATGTTGTGTGCACGTGCGGTTTTGACTCTATTCGGGTTTTCCATCGTAAACGAGAAGTTTGCTCCAAATTTTTAGGCTCATAAGAGCGAAAGGCGGGCCTAGTTCGTGTCAGCGTAAGGAGAAGTGTGTCTACGTTGCCTGAAAATGGTAACCAACTAAAGAAACCACCTCTCTCTCCTTGAATAAAGGTGCAGCTATTCTCATCCGAATGAAGTAAAAGAAGCCTCCTTCCTAATCCAATGCTTCAGTTGCAACGCATTTCAAGCATTAGTTTTGACAGGGTCATCTCAAACAACATTATTTTTTTGCTTCAGTTTGTTGTTGGTCCCCTATTTGCCTTGGCTGAAATGTAGGAGCGTTTCACGCGAATTCGTCAAGTATTTTCTAGATATTCGACAAAACGTCTAAAATGCAAGGTGTTCATATTATTTCGTCTGTACACGCGTTACAAGTATAAATGAGAGAAATGGGTATTGAGCGTTTGCTCCCTTGTATCTATCTAGGTTGTTGTGGAAAATGAGCAGATTCTCTCTTTAGTTGATAGCGCATTAGAGCAAATCACTTTGATTGATGTGTTGATGCTACTCGTTTCCTTCCTCCGATGCAATAATAAAACTTCCTTATTCCGCTCTTTAAAGGTTCAACCTTCAGATTGCGTAATAAAAATTGCATTGCAAATAGGAAACGCGTAGCATCTTGTGTGTGGGTGTGGCTGTTTTAGTATTGTTGTTATGATGTCCATTTCTAAGCATTGCTGATCGACTGAAAACTGGCGAAGAACTGGACTCGATGATGATAAAAAAAAAATCGCTGGTTTCCAAAAGCCCCGCCTCAACGAAGCGAAAAAAAATGGTCGCTCGCCTCCGAGCCCACCTGTTCGACCAGGTGGAGGAGAAGAGAAACAACGCACCTTCGTTCTTGCGACGACCACCGAGCGTCGCTGCTGGAGCGCCAGCGGCCGTGGGCGGAACGAGCCCCTCGCTGGTTGGTGAGGGAGGGCGGCACCTCGGACTCGCTACACTGGCGAAAACACGGACCGGGCTGGCCGCAAACGACGAGGACGACGACGACGTCCAGCAGCAACAAACGGGACTCACTCACTCGTTATCATCGTTTGCTAACTGTTTGGATTGAGCGTCACAGGTGAGTGTATCGTTTTTGTTAAGCCCCCCCATCCACCCAGGCAGCTGTTGAAGGAAGGCAGAGAGAGAAGCAGGTACGCGTGGGCGGGGGGTTCGGACGCCGCGGGAAAAGACCGTTCACGAGAGAACCCGCCGTGGCGACGATCTGTGGAAGCGCAGCGCTCGGTCCAGTTTCAGTGTTGGATGAGCGTGTTGAGCTTAAAAGAGGACTGACCAGGACTGGAAATCGGCATCTCCACTGACCAGTCGTTCGATTTTTCGCGGCACGCCACGCCACCGAATGTCGTCTGATCCTTGGTTCGAAATGGAAGGCAGGGGAAGAAAGTGTGCAGCCGTGTTGTCGGGTCAATTTTTTAAAAATCTTGGGTTACCTTGAACGTGATGGGCAATCGCTATTTTTCACTCTTAATCGACACAGTGGCACTCTCCATCGATTTCGGCTGCTTTTTCCATGCTCCGTGTCCACGTTAAAGAGTCACGGCAACACACACCGCAGCTGACGACACTGTTGATCCCTGTCGATGGGCAAATGGCCGAAAATGCGAACAATCCATTGAATTAAGCCATAGCTCACGCGGCCAAATTGAAAAGATAAACGATAGCAACGGAAAGGAAATGGGCAGTCAGCTTCAGTTGGGTTCATTCTGGTTTTTAAGTTGGTCGTCGTCTCGGATTTTTACCCGAGAAACCTTCAGTTTTACTTTCAACTGATCTCAAAAACATTTTAGAAAACCCTGAATCTGACCACGCGGATGGGCAGCTGTCGTCGTCCTTTTTACACCGAGAGTGGTTTGGCGTTCGAGCTGGAGTATCACGTGACGTGGACGTCGGCCTTGGTGCTCCGTCATCGTCGGTGACCTACTGAAATCCCGAGAACAAGGCCACTGGCAAGGTACAAGAAGACGAACGTTGTTGTTGTTGTTGTTGCCGAAAATGATCCTCCGTCACGTGACCCACCCCGTGAAGAAGAGGTTGTTGCCGTAAAGAGCCGCCTCGGATCGAACGTGAAAAAGGGCGACGACACTGAGGGTCACTCACTCACTCACTCACTCGGAGAAGGTGATCGGATTCGTTACTGCCAAATCGGGGGAAGGGGTGGGCGGGTGACAGCGTCGGTCGACCGGTCCAACGGGATTCTCCTCTTGGCGTACACCGACTCTCGCTTCTTCTCCTTCACCGGCAACAACAATCGACATACCACCCATCCACTCGCCCACTTGAACACCTGTCAAAGTCCCATCTCTCTACTTTGTCTTTCTTTCTTATTTTCAAATATGAAACATGTCCGCACAAGTGACGAGCATCTCTCGCAACATTTGGGAGGATGCACAACTAAGGGAATTTTGGTAACATACGCCACGGTCGCTCTATCAACGGTTCCTTTGCGACGGAGAGAACACGCCCACCTCTCTCTCTCTCTCTCTCTTCTTGTGGATCACCTGCGTGGTTGTTTGACCCTTCGGTGGCAGTTGACCCTTCAACGTGAACTCGAGGGATTGGTTGGGTGAACGAAACGCTGGATTCGGATGGTTTGGGAAGCGCTCAAAACAGGTGCCAATCCTCCTCCTCATCATCATTCATGCCATTCGACTCCTTTTAATAACGTGAGGTCAGAATTATTTCTGTTCTTGTGGTGGGTCTTCTTTCGTGTGCCACTGTTGAGAGGAGGGAGATCCGATATTAAAGCCGACAATTGACTAAGGCACCAACGCGTTGTCTCGTGAGCTGTGCGTGTCGTTCAATAGTTTGAGTGGTCGCTCCCTTCCGCCAGGTCCGGCCCTAAGTGCAACGAGCGGACAAAATGAGCCATGTCGTACAAGAAAGACCATTCCAAAATTGAGGTGGTGCACTTCTCCGATTTCTCGAGGTCAAAGGAGTGGATCGGAGTTGAGATGCATCGCGATTAATGAACGTTTTGAGTGGAAAAGAGGTGTCTCATTTTAGTGCAGATGGAAATTCACACGCGCTCGAACTGAGCTGCACGATCGAAGGTCTGTCAATTGGAAGGTGGTGGAAAACCGAAAGAGCAAAGTGCGTGAAATCGCTCCACAAACTACCATTCCCAAGAGCACGTGAAATCTCAATACATAAAGAAATCGACAAACTGAAGAGAACATTGTGTGTGGTGTTAAAGAGGGAAGGAAGAATTCCCCGACCTGTTGCCGCCCTAAGCGATTGAGCTACCGCGAGTACTCAACTTATCTAGATGGATTGCACTTGTCGATTTCTTTAGTAGAAACTTTAACAAAAAAAAAATATGTTTACAAGATAGCAACGCTTGGTCTGAACGCTTATCCGCTTATCCGTCGTTTGGACGATCACTTGAAAACGGATTAAGTTATTCAAGTTCTGTTTTCAGAAATAGGACCATCAAGGTCTTCTTAGCTCGGCTGTGTCAACTTCTCAGGATTCGTGGACTCTTTCGGGTCGATTCCACGTGCTAAAACATTGATCTTTAAGAAGATGTCTTATGACAATCGATTCGTCAAGTATGAATACGTTGTTACTTTCTATTCATCTTGTAAGCATTGTCGCGGCTAAAGCTCATTCTTGGAATGTTTGCAAGATTTTACTGTTCATTTTCATCTACGTAAGAGCAGGGCTGTTCAGCTCTCGTGACGGCTCGCTTAAACTTGTGCACAGGGTGACTACGTTGAAAAAATGAACATGATCATGGACTTTTGTAGCATGATTTTCAAGTGTACTTTTCCAAATCACTTTGAAGTGTACGTTTAGTATCGGACCACCCTCTCTTATTTGCATGGGGCTCAGAGAGGATCCTTCGGGAGCGCCTCAATGACCGCACGCACCTCACTCGGATTAGTCGCAGAAGGAGGCCCATGCAAACGAGGTTGTCAGTAGGTTCTTCAACAAAACTTTAGAGCAACAATAGGATCCTCAAAAAAAAGTTGTGTGTTTTTGTGTGAAAGTGCTCCCTCCCTCCTGACAGTTAGAATAACTTGATGAAGAGGTGTTTGTGCTCAAATATGTTGAAAGAAAATGTGAATAGCCAGTTTCTTTTGCCTGTGGTGCAGCCTTTTTAAACCAAGAAATCGGACTTTTGAATTTGCAGGACTCCTTCTAAGCGTCTACGTACGGCTCTCGCTTCCATTTGAATTGGCGCAGGTCTTGTCGCTCTTGTGATTAGCGAGTCGCGGGTTCGAATACCGCCGAGGACTTGGATGTGTGTGTGTTTGTCTCTTGACTCACAAGGCTGATCCCCTTCCTTCTAAGCTAAATTTCTGATAGATCCATTTAACATTCATCCTCGACGCCTAAAAGGTAAAAAAAAAAAGAAAAAGAAAAGAAATGGAAGATTCTCCGCTGCACTCGACGCTCTCCTTCCCTCGACAGAAACCACTAACCCATGACATTCTCTTTTATTTTGTTGTTTCTTCTTTTCCCAGGAAGCCCGAACGAAGCTGATGGTAAGCGCCTACTAGTTAGTTGGAGGCACGGCGATGGAGGAAGAAGAGTCGAGCAGGGGCGGGAGCGGCAGTGGCAGTGGCGGGAGGGGCAACAGGTGGACCGTGTTCTCGTTCGTGACGCCGTCCCGTGTGCAACGCGTCTCCTACAGCCACTGCAAACGCCAACTGGCGCTCGCCCTCCAGAACAACAACGACTTCGACGACGGCATCCTCTTGGACACAATCGAAAAAGGAGGTGAGTGAGTTTCCTGTACACAATCGTCCTCCTCCTCCTCCTCCTCCTCCTTCCACCAGTGGGCGATTTTGTTAAGCTACGGCGGCGGCGGGAAAAAAGCACAGCTCCTTCTAATTCTAATGAGAGAGATGCGACAATAAGCAAAATTTCCATAGCAAACTTGTTACGGCAAAAATACCCTGTAGCGCCCTCTGAGAACAAGAGGCGTATTCTTGTAAATCACCATGGCCGACTAAATCAAAATGAAAAGAGAAAGAAAGTAAGCGTAAAGTGTGGAAAGAAAGAAAGAGCTTCTTCAATCCCC
>JAHWFO010003745.1:1842264-1874336 GCA_023313115.1 Rhysida immarginata
GGACGACGACGACGACGACGACGACGACGACGACGAAGCAGCAGTCAATCAATGAATAAAGCTTGTCAAAACAATTAGTTAAGTTTACAAAAGTAGGAAGCTATTAAGAGGAGCAAATAGACTTTGTTCTACTACTTGAAGGCTTTTCTATTTCATTTCGAGGTTCCTCCTCCTTTTTGGCAATGCATATTCGCCACCTTTTGCTCATCTTTCTGCTCGTCCCCAATATTTTGCATTAAATCTTGTTTCTCTTCCATTTGCCGCTATAAACTTTCTTTCTTTCTTCCTCTAAGTTATTTGGTCTTGTAAAAACTTTTCTTCTAAACATAACTGATTCTTAGGTAATTGTTTTATTGGTTAATTTGTATTTTCTTTCTTTGATAAATGGAATTAGAATTGGCTTGGTTTCCCCCTCGATTGTGGACAGGAGGCTCTTTCTTTCTTCCATCAAAGAGAAATAAACTCCTTTTTTGTTTGGTTGCTTTCTTAATTTCTTTACTTTTTGATTGAATTGAAATACTTGTAGTAGAACTAACTCTCTAAGGCCTTGTCGCCTTTGTCGTCTGCTTTCAGTCAAGGTTAACTAGAAAGAAGTATTCAGTGCTATGACGATAACGCGAGACAAGCCAGGGCACTCGAAAGTCACCTGACCATCGGATCAGGGTCCTTCATTGTTTCCATTTTGGATTTTAACACTTCGTTTGTCGGAAACCATGAAGGATGGTTGTTGCTCGGACCCCGATGGTTTCATCTCGTCGGCCTTGGATTAGATGAAAAATCATCAAGACCTGCAACGCCATCTGGCTAACCATTTCCCAGCCGCCTATTGTCCATTGTCTTTAGATATACAGTGAGTGGCCAAAAAATTGGAGACATCATCTAATAACGCGTTGCTCCCCCTACCTTTAACTCTGATCGCAGCGATATTCTTCTTGGCATGCTGATACCGTTGCTGAGGCATGTTGGCTCATGCTGACATAATGGCAGCTCTAAGTTGGGTCAGATTGGAGGATGGCGTTTCCAAGCTTTGAAGTAATCTTTCGACTTCGTCCCACAAATGCTCAATACGATTGAGATCAGGGGATTGAGCTGGCTGTGGAAGCAGACTAAACTCTGATTGATGTTCCTCAAACCGATTTGTGACCGATCGAGCATGGTGGGAAGGTCCATTGTCCTGCTCAAAGTGACTCTCTCCAGAAGGGAACATCGTAGCCATAGACGAGTGTACGTGATCGGCGACAATGCTGTGTCCACAGATATCGAGGGACCCAGTGTACTCGAGGAAAGCATTCCCCACACCGCCACCAGCCTGAAGAGGTGTCATTTGGCAGGAGGGGTCCATGAACGCGTGCTGTTTACGCCATAATCTGATCTTGTCATTTGCATGACGGAGTAGGAAACGAAATTCATCGGACCAGGCTACTTTTTCCCCCACTCTTCAAGTGATCCATTACATCGCTCCTGGACCCACAACAGGCGTCTTGTTGTGCGTTGGGGTGTGCCAGGGAAAAGGGCGCCTTGTTGTGCGTCTTGCTCTCCCTATTCCCTGGATATGCTTTGTGATGCACCTGTATTGTCGTGCTACTCGCCTTTCACCTCTTTCGTTCGTTCACCACCCTTTTTCGACCTTATCGCTTGAAATTTTTTTTTCCTCAAGTACCACTCTCTTTGCATCTCTCTTAGGTCTTATCCATTTTCCCATGAACTTTCTCCGTGATAACCACGTCGTCCGAAGCTGAGCATTCCTTATAGAAACAGCTCTGCGTTGTTAGGTCACCACTCTACGTCACTTCGAACTCGTTTACTTTCAAATAAGGCGGGGCTAAGGTGGCTCTAATTTTTTGGCCACTCGATGTAGATTGCCCAATCTCGTTAGGATTAAGGATCTCGGGGAAAAACTCTCGACAAGACATTTTTCTCGCAGAATACAAACTTGAGGGGTTCAGCGCAACAGTGGTCTAAGCCACTTTTTTATAACATGGAGAGAAAGCAATAGAGGCTTTATAATCTTTTTACTTCATAGTTCCCATCAAAAGCAACACATGGCATCAGTATTTAAATTTTCGACCACTGTTGCGCTGACCTCTTCAATTGGACTTGAACGCCGAATTCTCATTGGTGCTTAGGGTGACCAATTCTAATTTTGGGATAACGACGGGAAAAATTCGGAATTAAAAAAACCGGGACGTGACAAATCGCGAGGTCGTGACATGAATACAGGGTGATCCAAAAGTCGCGCACATCCAAATCCGATTGTCCCTAATTAGTTGAAAAGCTTTTATCCAGGGTGAGTTGAAAGTTTAGCTGCCCTTAAAAGTACCAGTTGAAATGTTGCCTTTTATTTTTAGGTGTTACAATAAATGTTGGAAATGACGTCCTCTTTCGCGAATACAAAAGCGACCATTGATGTTAGAAACGACTGTTGTGATGTTCGTTTTCAGCAATCGTCTGTGGACTATTCACATAAACCCCATTTTTCAGATAGGCCATCCCATAAGAAGGAAGAAAGCAGAAAACCACTTTTATTTATTGCCGCTCTTGTTTCTTCGACATCACGGGCATCCGCGTATTCAACGTTGCCTTTGCCATGCTGTCAATCAGAGGAGCAATCTTTCTCGCAGTTTTCGATCAAAACTCTCGCAACACCTTTGACTCTAGCCAGCATATGAACCACCTTCCGAGAACTCGATCTGGCAGGAATTTTCTATAATTTATTTTTATAGCGTGACTGAAAATTCTTGCGCGTGCAGTTTTTTTGTTATGAATGCGGCTTTAAGTTAGTATTATGCCGTGATGCCGTTGCAGACAAGCATGTCTAAAGAGGCCCCAAATTCGGGACGGTTGGTCACCCTGAAGGGATGAAGCCATGTCCCCTTCCTTGTCTGTGCCTTTTGGGTTTGTTTTCCGCATATTTGTCAGCTCTAACGGCTCAAAAGAGCTCCGCCATCCACTACGCAAGCTTTTCACATTTCAAAAATACACAGCCGACGTAGATGTGCCACGATTGACTAGAGCCGTCTTAAGGCAAGGGTGTCCCACGTTAGTCAGTTGACTTCTCTTTTTGTCATCGTCTTTAGAGAGTAGGTTGATTGTTTTTGTCATTGTCTCTACTCTCTAAAGACAATGGCTTTTGTTGAACCCCGTCTTCATGTCATTTCATTTTAAATCCTTTCCATGCCTGTGGGTCCAAGCATCATTTTGTCCGGTGCCCACAAAATTGATAAGACGACTCTGTAGTTGAAAATTGATTGGCAGCCTCAAGACGAAAGGGATGTTTTTAAAAATAACGACTTTCTCTCCCGCGATTGCGTAAACACGAGAAAAAACGGTTGCAGGAAGAAGAAGAAATGCCGACGAAACTGGTTTTTCAAACGAAAAGGACGAGGAGGGGAGGCGAGACGACCTTCGAAGCGAGCACGCACAACCTGTTTTTAGTGGCCCATGTGGTGTTTTGTCGATGCGAATATGTCGCCAGTATGTCACCCGAGGGGGTCAACTCTTCTCTCCCGTCGAGAACGAGGACGGACGCTTGGCGCCAGCCTCGGCGGAACAGAACCTGCCTGCTACGTTTTTGATTTCTTGTTTTGCTTTTCTTTCATTTCACCGTCGTTGCTCTAGGAAATGCCACGAGCCCGTGATTTAGCATTAAGAACGCGGCTCCGATCGTAGAGAAGGTGTGGCTCCGAGCACAAAAGATGACGACGGCGACGTCTGAAATAAGCGAATCGTTTTGGCCGTTCGCGTGACATACATAATGCATTGGTTCCGTGACCTTTGGCCATTTCTTGAAGGGATGGTTACGTAACTGGGAAAAATCGTGGGAAATGTAGACATTCTCCGAATTCCAAGGCCGATCTGAGGTCGCTCCGCGCATTTCTTGTTTTGTGGCACCGGAAGGAGGCAATACGCGCGAACTCTATGGCAATGTTTGTGTCGTTGGCAGGTGATGATCCTTTATCGCTCTTCGTCGGTGTCCCTGAAGGAGTCGTCCCTTTAACATCATTATGGCCACTCGCACTCTCTCTCTCTCTTCGCGAGGCCATTACGAATTTTTGCTCACGAGCCAATCTAAACTCAAACGAAGAAAAGGGCTTCGGGGAGAAAGTATGTTTTTTTTGCTCAATCCGCTTTGCATGGCAAAGTTCGCACGCTCTTTCGGATGAGGGAGGGAGGAGGTGTGGTTAGGATAGGAATACCGACACAAAAGAGCAACGCTAATCGATTGCTGTACGTTCGACAATCGATGCTTGTTAATCAAAGATGGTTGCAACAGGAACTGAGCGGAAATCAAGTGCTCAGAAGGCACTCATCCAAAATCGCTGGCTATTGGCTTTCGGCGTGAGTCAGTCCATGAACAATGTTTTCCATTGGCCTTTGGCGTGCCTACTCTCTCAGCCAACATTGACGAATACAGACAGATAAGCCTTCACTCAAAATCAATCTTCAAACTCCGATTGTTCTACCATTCGCCAGCTCTCTTCCCCTAAATACCCGGGGGGGCGCCCCCGAGAAGGGTTTTAAGGACGCTCAATGTAATTAAAAACAAAACTTAAATAGAGACTCAAAAAGTAGGAAAATATCCCATAAGAGGATAGAAACAAAATACGTCATTCATGCCCCGCTGGATTTGAAGTGGCGATCTGAGATCTACCGCGGACAGACATGCACAGGGTGAACGAAAATTTAGTCAACAAGAGAAATAAAAATGCCGCCACCAAGATCAGCAAGTTCTATAACATGTCGGATGATGAAATTTGGAGGAATAAGAAAGAGGCTCCCTACAACTGTGTATGCCATTAAAATTTGATCGAATTTCAACGTGAGGAGGAACTCGACATCGTAACACATGCTCACATGCGAGTACTAGCCAGCACGTTTTACGATGTTGAATGCGGAATTCGTTGGAATTCGATCAAAATTTAGCGGTATACACAGCTGTATGTACCTTATCATCATTGTACATGTTATAGAACTGACTTATCAATCTGTTGCTCTTGGTGACGGCATTTTTATTTCTCTTCATAATCTCAGTTAGCGTTCAAATTCGGAGCCATGATCAAATCAATTTTTTTTTTTTTTTTTGCTTACAATCACCCATTGACCAAATTTTCGTTCACTGAACAGTTTCTTTTAATTTTACCTTATCCAAGTTAAAAATGTTGAAGTGATAACTAAATAAATCAACCAAAATAATGAAATTGTTCTGGATGAAGAAATTTCCACAGCCTCGATTCGAACTTTTCTTTCCATTAACCAACAACAACAACAAGTGAGGTGCAGCGTAGGATCAATCCTCATTGACCATTCTTGAGATATATTCAATCCGTTATTAACTCGCACCCTCTCTCTCTCTCCAAACATTTCCGTTAAGGATGCTGGACAATCGAGGCACACCTACCCGTTGTTTCTTGGACAACGAGTGTGTGTCTCACAGAGGAAGAGGTCCATGCTTCGTGCGTGGGTCGTCTTTTTTAAAAAAAAACGTTTTTTCCCTCCCTTTACAGTGTGGTATCCCATCATTCACGTGGGCTCCTCGACGTCTCCGAACGTGTTCGCGCACGACAACCTTTTAAAGTGTAACGCCTTAGGTCAAGATTATGCCCTTCAGCAAGGTAAGAACGCCTTTTGTACCTGCCTACAGTACCTTTCCAAGCATGGACCTTTAATTTCTTTTTCTTTTTTTTTTTGGCCAAGGGATTTACCAAGAGATCCGGTCGATCATCCCGGAGAACGAGATCGAAGCGCCGCTGGAGCCCATCATGTACCTGACGAAGAGGACGACGGACGTGGAGGACGCGGCCCCGGCTTTCATGCTCCTCGGTTTCAACGGGTTGAGCGGCGGCCTGCAGGATGTGCTCGAGGACACGTGGAAAGACTGGACGGGAGCCCGCTACCTGTATCTCCACCTGCCCGAAAAATTCGGCCTCAGCCGCATCACTTTGTACCGAAGGGTCTACCCGGCGGACGTCACGCTCTTCGCCTACATTCTCTTGGCAGAGTGTTCCAACATCACGCGGGAGAATCAGGTAAACAACGTAAATCTAATGACATCAAAATACGCATGCGCAGTAAAGCATTTTTATGACGCCCACCTTATTCTACCAAAATCGGAGGGAACCTCTAATCCACGAGGAGATTCCCTCCGAATTTGCTTAATTTTTGCACCTTATTCCAGATCATGGAACTGATCGTAACCACCGAGAGAGATGAAAAGTATTACATTGTTACATCATCATAGTTAGGGCAAATTTATGGCTTATTATTGGTAGAAATACGAATAACAAAGCTCTAAATCGGGCCCCAGCGCGGAAAAGTCACCTGATCATCTTAGTCCGAGTAACAATGTAATCTTGTTTGTTTTCATCTTGACAATCGTTTGTTGGAAATAATGAAGATTGGATTGTTGGCCGGACTAAGATGATCAGGTGACTTTTCCTCCTAAAGATAAGGCCTGGGCGCGAAAACGTTTAATTGCATTTCAGGGCTTATTACTGCTTGGGTAGTAAGTAATGCGATTAAACGTATCTTCGGATGATGATGGAACAATGTAAGACGTTGGCTGGGGCCCTAAATGGGATGATGTAACAATGTTCATCGCAGAGGCCTGGTTATCAACTGAATACAAGTAATGGACTAGAATATTAAGTTAAAGAACAAAATTAAAGTAATCAACCAGAGCTCTCATTTCCTTGATGTGATGGAGGAAATATTGCAGAAATAAAAGAAGGGAGATTTCATTGTTTTAGCTTTTATTTCGTTCCAATTGAAATTTCAAAGTTAATAAATAGCAAACTCTCGAAAACATTTTTCAATCTTCAAAAAATTTCTAAATATTTTTTTCAAATCATCTCTCCAAGACTCCAATCATTATTCAAGTTCAATACTTAAGTTTCAACTCTCCACATCTCCAAGAGATCGCTACTTAACTTTTCAATGTCTAGTGCATTTGAGTTCCAATTGCTGCTGCTGCACTGTTTGTTTACTCCTCCACCTTCTACATTCATTCCCACAAACCCAAAGGAAATTAGAACTGCATTTCATGTAAAGAATATTCACTGAGGTTTAAACCATCTGCCAGCCAATTCGGTCGTTCTCTTGTCAAGTTTTTTCTATTTTATTTATTTATTTTTTTTTTGATTTTGACTTCAGATTCGGCTAGAACATCAAAAAGGAAGTAAAAGTTAGAATAGGCCCACATGTGTGCTTATTATAACTCTCACCTAATTTTTGATGCTCTATTCGAATCTGAAAAGTCAAAATCAAAAAATTCGAAAAAAAAACCCAAAAAACCTGGCACCAGAACGGCCGACTTTACAAATTCAGTAATTAAATTTTGAACGCAAATTTTTAATATTGTTTCTGCTGATAATGCACTATATAGAACTGGTTTTATTGGTGAATTTAACTTTCACTTACTTTATTTTCCAATCCAAAGCGTCGCTTACATTTATTCAGTGGGTTTTAAGCTTTGAGAAACTTCATGATCCGTTTGTAAGTAAGAACACTGTGGGGCGAAGAATCGCAAAGGGCACCTAAGAGCGAGCGAGGGCTTTGAATTCGAATCCCACGAAAACGCAACTGGGGCCGCCGAGAAATACCTACTTGCTTGATCTGCTTTGTTTTGTGGGTTCAAAGGAGCCAGTTCGATTTAAAAGTCGCTACCTTTTCTGCTGATTTTGTTTAAAACGCTGCCTCCTCTTCTTCTCGTTGACAGGTTCTTCTCCTGGACTTCGTCCAACGCTTTCGGGCGCAAAGAGGCCAAGGGTTCCTGTCGGTGTACCGTGAAGCGTCCATGGCGCCCAGCTCTTCGGTCGATTCGGCAATCGAGTATTCGAGCATGGCCAGCGGAAGCGACGTGGGCAGCGACGACAGCACCGTCCGCTTCAAGATGGACTGACGCACCGATACACACACGACGCTTCATTCGAGAAGGACGACGGTGTGCCTCTTCTGCTTTTTTGCTTCTTTTTCTGTGTAAGAGATTGTATGAGGTTAATAAAGTTCACAAAAAGTCTTAATACCCTCATCAGCTGAAAATAAAAAATTTTCTCACCCACGGTGGTCTGTGGTACTTGGAGCGAAAGGAGATGTACCCATTGTAGTAGTGCTTCATCTTAAAAAGAGTCGAGCGAGGCGAAAACAAATCAAATGAAGATGGAGATTTGGAGGAAGGAAAGACCCGTTTGGTGGTTCTGTTAAGCCACGAAATTGTAGAGAAAAAAATCAACAAAAAAAAAACAAACCTCTCGAGTGGAACGGCAGAATTTCCCCCTCGATGGGTTCAAAACGCATTAAGGACGAGATCCAGACCGCTAGTGAAGTTTTGCCAAATTTCGCATATGGGGACATGGGCCGTCTACCCGATCCAAATGCAATCGTTGGTTGGTTGGTTGGTTGGTCTGTTTTGCCAACGCGTGGGCTGAAAGGAACATAATATCAAAAGATGCACCGCTTTTTTTTTTTCTTTCTCCAAATTTTCCATTGAACTACTCTAAAGAGTTCTTTTCGTCAAGTCTCAAATAACGACGACATGGGTACTTTCGTACAAAATTTGGTCTTATTCATACCGTTGGAACGGCCTTATCTAAAATTAAAAGAAATTCACAAACTGAACCATCGCAATAAAACCATAAAAATATTTTAAAATGAGTCCTCTATTTCCTGGTTCCGTTTTAATTCTGCACACACAAACCATAAATGTAACTAACTACACACTGGTGTCCATAATTTTAGGGATTTGTTCTGGTTGCCCGATCGGGACAAAACTTGATAGAAGGATGCAAAAGGTATTCCCGATACCATGTTCCTCCACTTCACTGAACTGTAGTGCTACCTACCATCCAGTTGTTTGTGGATGGCAAAAAGAGCGCTCAGTAGGCCAGCAAGCAACGCAGTACCTGCCATACTAGGTAACATCCAATTCTTCAACCAACTCTCAACCTTCCTCATTAACTCCCAGTACTTTGGTGTAAGTTTTATGCGCGTACGGCATTTTGGTATTTTCTTTGGTGCGGGCTCGATTCAGTTATTTCGTTATCTCAAAATAACAAAGGAACAGGCGGCAAAAGTTCCATCATCTTAAGTGCAAACTCCATCATCGCGAGGAAATCTGTTCTAGAAAACTTGGGCAGATTGAGCAAAAAATGTCCTAAGAACCTAGGTCGGGTCCTACTGCAATTTTTTTATTATTATTATTATTTTTTTATTAATTAATTGGATCCAATACGTCCATCCAGGGCCTGTATGGCCAGAGGCCGACGAGTTGGGTCCCTGGATGGACCTGGATTCACGACTGCTGTATGATGGTCACAGCAGCCGGGGGGGTAAAGATTGGCTATCACGGATGGTCACCCATCCAGTGACGAGCCGTGCCTGATGTAACTTAACTTCACAGAAGTTGTGTTCAGTGAAAGCCCACCAGGCCACGGCCTCCCCAGGTATAGAATTACAACAGATCAAAGCAAAAATAGGTAAACGAAACACTTACCGCTTTATTCAATTGTAAAGCATACGATTTAGTATAAAAAGTGTTTCTTGAGCTGTGAATACAGCAGGTACGACACCTACGAATCGTAGAGACAAACTGTGGCATCGTATATAGCGAATTCGTTAACTCTTCAGGGAAATTGATGTCAACAAGCAAGTGAATGGATTGTATGTTGTGGTTTTAATGTGAAACCTTTATTCTTTTATAATACTGTTCCTATGTTTATAGGGTATTTTTTGCTCAACTTGCGCGCGCCCCCCCCTAATAAAATGTCGTAGGTTTCTTTTTTTTATTTTTACGGATCACGCTGTATTTTACAGGGAACAGGACGAGGGTGACCCGACGGGCCGGTCGTTGGAGAGGGTCAATGACACGAGGCGTCCTCTTTGACTCGTGTCCTTTCAAGACGCTCAATGGAGTTTGCAGAAATGCCACCGTGGTTATTAGATGAAGCCATCTTAACCTAACCATGACGCCACGGCCATTTTGTCATAGAACCCTAAATAGGGTGAATAAGGGGGACATTCTAAAGAGGTTATTTTGTCATGGAACCCTTTTTTTCCGTCATAAATACATAGGTCCCGGCCTGAAAAGTCACCCGACCATCGGGGGTCTGAGTAATGTCTTCATCTTGGGTTTTAACAATTCGTATTTTTTCGAAACACTGAAAGGCTGGCTTGTTGCTCAGACTACTAGGGACTGTCTTTCTCGTACGCCTCGTAGGTGGTACGCCGCAAAAAGTGCTGCCTAAAATAGTTTTACCGTAAGGGATCTATATTTTCCTTTTAGGCAGTGCTTTTTGTGATGTTCAACTCGAATGGTATACTAGTACCATAATCATAGAAGGGTACTATGATTATGCTAGTACTTAATAGTGACACAATATCTGCGCAGGATGGAGACTGGTAGACGGGAGCGAGAAAATGGTGGGCACATACACATTCTATCAGGCAACCGACACATGACCAACACCACCTAAAGAGATGTGATATTGCTATGGCTCATGCAGATCGGTGTCAGGCTTTGATGTTTAAAAAACTCGATATAATCCATCGACAATAAATGGTATCAACTTAAAGAAAAATAATTAATTCAAACTCGCTACCACATTTTTAAGATGGCAGGCGCCCTGCATGGGCCTTTCCTCGTTCTATGCATTAAGACAAAACTGAATTTCGTAACGGGACGAATTGGAAAATCTGTTAATGCGGCACAGTCTTGGTGGCACATCTGTTAGAATCCGGAACTGTTCGAGAAAATTCGGGACGGACGGTCACCCTATCCCTAAGGAGGAGGTTAAAATTAAAAACGCAACCTCTTCCATCGTCACACCCAAGGAGTAAAGATAATAATTGTATTATTATTATTATTATTATTATTATTAAGTGAATATTAAGAAAAATCTCGCAACAAGATCGCCAGCTAACAGGAAACGGTTTCCCCCTCGCGAAATGGGAAAGAAGGCTAAATCTCGAGCAGTGAATCCTTTTGCTGTTGCTAGATGGCGCCATCCACTTATAAAAAGCGATAACGGGAGCGTCGTCATTTTAGCGTCATCCACGTGCACGGGTGCCTCGGCGGCGGTGGTCTACAAACAAGGCTCCGTTCTCGCCCAGTCATGGGGAAAGTTCGAAAGAAGAAAAATACAAAACGCAAGCGTTCACCAGACGATCCATGTAGCAGCGATTCCCATTCAAGTAAGCAGCAGCGCTTATCCTTCCCAAGTCATCGACAACAACCGCCCCCTCCTCCCCCTCTCACTTTCTCATAAATAGACTGTGACCGTCTCAAAGAGTTAATGTCAACCCTCCCACCAGCATTCCCTGTTTCCTCATCTGACGATCACGATCCATTTAAAGCGACGGGATTCGAACCGGGACCTCATCCTACTCTGTGCGCGGTTGGTGCTCGATTAATACACGTGTGTTCGGCATTGCGTAACCGAAAACAACTCGGCACTGTAGGAGAACGTACCTACCATCCAGCAGGGGGGAGGAAAAATCGTATACAAGCCTAGCATTCCTGCCCCACTGCTGGTATCTAATTCGGGAAAGGCACACGATGTCGGAAATGGAAACCGTGTTATCCGAAACGTCACTTATCCACTAAGGTACGGTGTCCGGGAATAGCAGCCGTCTCTATATAAGGGCAAATCGAAGGGATAAGGCATGTAAAATTGGTCTACCTCTTAAAGCTACGTTGCATATACACTCGTGACATCCCACCCACCTCACTCGATCAAGTTATTAACAAGAGCTATCTCTTGGAGGGCCACACGAGAAGACTTGCCACCATCCGTTCCTTCATTTTAGTCTTGGATTTCTGGCACTGTGAATATTTCCTGGAATGGAACTACATGTACCGAAAAAGGAAAACCTCACCGCTGAAGAAGAACCGTGACTTCTTAGCTGTTGAAGTGAATGACGGGCGTTCGTTTCAATGTGGTTTTCTCTTTCACGATAGAATCTCCTGTCACTTTGGTTGCTCACTACCCTCACTTGTATTCCGTCTAATTACTACAAATCGCACCCTATGTCAAATCGGTCGGTCCACCAAAGTAAGTGTCGATGGTATTGAAAAAAAAAAAAAAAATGTCAACGTCACTCATACTATCTCTGCAATGTTTTTGCATACATCAAATGCAGCAATGGATTAGGCACTTGCTGTTAGGTGGATGAGTCTGATGGATCAATAACTTAGTTCCATTGATCTTTGTAGTCAAGATCTCAGGAAGAAATCCTTCCGGATCAAGTGATCTTGCACAAAAGAAATCATTCCAGGAAAAACTACCATTTTTTTTTTTTAATAGATTATGAGAAGAATTTTTGTTGGGTTTTTCTGTCTTAACCCATTGGGACAGATTCTTAATAATACAGGTGTCCCTCGCTTTATGCAATTAATCACATAATATAAAATCACGTAAAGTGAGTTCATTACGTTCCTAACTCTGTTTTTTAATTTTGGAAGTACGTAATTTGATCCCAATTGTCTCTTTTTTTTTCGCATAATGTTTTTTTTGAAAAAGACTCCAATCATAGATCTTACTTGTTCTAACTACGAGGTAGTTCTACACCTTCTGTTCTGATTATAACAGGGTCTCGTTATAGAAAAACTCATAAAATGACATTGCGTATAACGAGGGATACCTGTAGCTTCGCTCCAAATTGGTTGAAATGATTTGGATCTGACAATCGTTTCAATTGTTTTGGTATTAATGGGTTTCCTATTTTTCTCTTCCACAGAAGAAAATTTTATATCAACCCCAGGGATCCAAACCAATAAGAATGATGATGCTGCCGACCTTATTTTGCAGGTAATTAAGATTCCCCATGATAAATTCACAATTTGTAGGGGAATTTAATGAGAGAGGGTGGGAGTGGGTAGGGGAATACTTTTTGATTTTGTACATTAGAGGTCATTTTTACTGCTAAGCTTGTGTCCTTTATTGGCTGGAAGAGCTATACCCAAAACAAAAGATTACAAATTGTCTATAGGTTATGCTACCTACAATGATTTTAAATTAAAGTTTTCTTTCCATTCCAGCAGAACAAAATAAATGCACATCAAGTAACAATATAGCCACGGTAAAACCTCTGCTTGTAAGAACACATTCCACTTAACTTCTCACCAGTCTCCAATGTAGAGAACCTCTTCCACAAAATGTTTGTGTCGAGTCATTTCCCCATAAGAAAACTTTGGTTTACACAACATGAAGTTTTTTACAACTGAACCAGTAAGAGACTCTTCCCTGGGTTTTAACATGATCAATGATCAAGTGAGAGTCTGTCATAAATTGAACAAACTTTATTTATTTCTTCATCGTGATATTTTACAGGAGATGGATTTTAATTTAACAGAAGAAGAATCTTTAAATAACTGGTGCTTAGATTTTGGTAACATTTGACTTATACATTTAGTTGTAATGTTTGATCAAGTCTTGGCATGAAAGCTGTACCAAACCAAAATCTATAACTCGTGAAGCAGACACTAAGAAAGAATTAAAGAAGACTAAGGTAGAGCAGGGATGGATGAAGGTAGAGCATCCATCCCTTCATCCTTTTAATAAAAACAAATGGGAGTACTCTTAAATGGATTTCTGTTTCACTCATAAAATTATTTCTTTATCCTTTCTTGTTGCTAATTAAAGTTTTATTAATTTTTAAGCAACAAGCATTACTAATTTCTGTCCAAAAAAAAGTTTGAGTGGGTGTGTCCAATTAAATTTCCAATCCCCAAGTTTTACAATGCTACTCTACCATCTAGTGACAATTTTGACAACCACAACATAGATGCAGTCAAGGCCTACTTGTTGGTAATATGAAGAACACCAATACTGTAGTTAGTTAAAAAAAATAGAAATGGGTCGAGATTCCCATTCCCATTTTGTATCTGGACGCAGTAAGTTCAAGAGTAAAAATATTTTTCTTCCCCTTTAACCTGGAATAGATTTTCCAGAAAAATTTTTTATCAGAAAGCTGCAGATTATTAAAATAGAGTGGGATGTAGAAAGAGATTTCACCATTAACAATATCCACAATAAATATTAGATAGAGGAAGATGGGAATAATACACACAAAATAATGGTACTGGTTCAGAAGCACCTGAGATTTAACTGCAGGAGTCAAGCCTAAATAGAGTTTCTTCAACCAGATCTTAAATTAATTTTTTTTTTATTTACATCAACGGTATATTAAGTATTTGTAAACTTTATGAGACGTTTCCAGTTTTATTTCCATAAGCCAATAGATTTTAATTTTAGGTAACTGATATAAACAAGAAGAATATAAGTGATGTATAACACTTAAGATAGAGAATAATAAGAGAAACATCACAGAAATAACACAAAAAAAATATACGAGGCCTTTCGGTCTTTTTTATCAATGACCTTCATCGGGTAGAGAATTTTTTAACTGATTTCTTCATCAGTGAGAAGTTTTAAAGAATTATTTTTTAAAACTTCTCACTGATGAAGAAATCAGTTAAAAACTTTCAAAAAATTCTCTACCCAAAGAAGGTCATTGATAAAAAAGACCGAAAGGCCTCGTATATTTTTTTGTGTTATTTTGGTGATGTTTCTCTTATTATTCTCTATCCAAACTGATATTAACATCAGCTCTATCCTGTTTTTGTACTGAAAACATCACATGCAGACCCTCCATCGTGAAAACTTGAGCCGCTTGACCCAAGCAAAGAGCCGTCCCCAACAGTGCATTACAAATTTTGACACCAAAATGTATATGCACATTTAGCATCACAGTAAAATAAAGTCGAAATTGTCAATTGCAATTATTAGATATTGTTAATTTCACTCTACAACAATGTCTAATTACTGAAATGTCCAGTCTGCTTTCGTTGGGCACTGTGTAATGGGAATAATCAGTTTGGAAATCCCCATTAATATTTATTATGCAATATAAAAGATAAAGATGATTTTAAACTTCCTTTCAGATTAAAGGCATGTCAGATCAATTTTATTATTTTGCTTTTCTTTTGCATGTTAACAGTGCTCAGATAAAACTACCAATTGTAAATTTTACTTCAATTAGTGTAAAATCAAGCATTTAGGAATGAACTATCAAGAATTAAAGGCACCCAGCCCCTAGTGAATCATAAATTTAACAATATCATCATCCCAAATCATGAATCACTGCACCAATGGAAATAGATTTAGAATGGTCATTTATGTTTGATTTGATCCCTAACTACATTTTTCTTGGAGACTTTAAATCGAATGTTCCTGATGAGAAATCCTTTCCTCTAGGTTGAAGAGGCCATGGACTCCTTCAACTATGAAGCTGCAAATCAACTCTGTGCACAGGTTCTCGTATTACAACCAGACAACGTTTGTGCATTAGAACAAATGGCCAGCATTTTAATTGAGCTTGGACAGCTCGAAGATGCAAAGAAAATATCCTTTTAAAAGCATTTCATTCAATTTTAGTTACAAGGTTTAAAACCCATTTACCTTAATTTTCAAGTACCAGCTTCTGAAAGCAATTCATTTGGCTCCTGAATCTGGCCACAGAAAATATATGACGACAGCCCAAATGTGTAGTGGCAAGGAAGCGCTTCAACACTATGAAAAAGGAATAGAAGTTTTAAGTAAGGATTTGTCAGACTTTGGTGGACAGAATGCCCAAAGCAACCAAGGATTGATGGAGTTGAAAAGGGATTTGTCTACTGCACATTGTGCCGTAGCAGAGTTATACATGACAGACTGTTGGTTCGTATATCAATTACTCATCTATTTCTAAAAAAAAAAGTTTACAATGCATTTAATGTAAAACATTTTCTTTTAGTGATGATGAAAATGCAGAGGTAAATTGCTTTGAAAATTTGGAAAAGTCTATTGCCATTGACGAAAACAATATCGAAGCACATCAGACATTGGCTAGCTTTTATCTTGTCAAAGAAGATAAGCAAGTAAAACATTAACAACCAATTCAAATAATTTAAGGCAAAAAAGAATTTTTTTTTATGAGCTTTTTATTCTTATAGAAAGCTTTAGAGTCAATGCAAAAAGGTCTTTCGTTGTGGCTTCCAAAATTTCAAGCTACCCGTGAAGGAAGATCTAACCCAGTGGATTTAATTGAGGTTTGAATGGATCGTCCTGCTTTTACAATGAGTTTTTGAATATTCATGAACTAACTTTTTTTTTTATTTTTATTTTAAAGGTCTGTCCATTAAGTTATCAGTCGAGGACAAATGCAGCTAAGCTGCTCATTGAGCTAGAAGATTATGACGTAAGTAAACTATCTCTCGTTTATTTTGGTATTAAAAAGGGATCATTGAAGTGTTATCTTCAGTTTAGTAATTTATTTATTCGTTTATTTTAAATCGTCGATTGGTTTTTTTCCTTGCAGGATGCAGACACCATCCTCGAAGGGTTGGTGGAAGAAGACGACGAAGTTGTCGAAGTTAGTTTTTCTTTTCTGTGAATTTATTGTATAACGTACAAATAAAAAGTCAAGACTAGATTAAATATGTGGACAGGAATATTACAATAACGAGCATATCTTTATGTGAACTTATTTGGCTTGTTTTAGATTTGGTATTTACTAGGATGGATGAATTTCTTAAAGGGCGAAGAGTATAAAAACAATGCGCAATTTTATTTTCTAAAATGCCAAGAAGTAGGTATAAATGAAAGTCCTTTCTTTTACGATCTAGGTTGCGCTTTTCTAAAAACCAAATTTGCATTGCAGGTGGCGAATAAAATTCATTCAGATGAAGAAGATATTTTGCATCACATTGAAGAACTGTTGCAAACCATCGCATCTGGCGAGAGCAATGAAAAGGAGATGTGTGATGATGAGGAAGAAGATAATCCTCTATGACAGTGATCAAGATGAATTTAGACAATTTTATAACATTTTTTAAATTTAATATAAAAAAAAAATTACATGCAAACAATGTTGTCATTTTTTTTGGAGGGGGGGGGGAGTCCATATAAATGATATTTATTAAAGAAACTTTATTCCCTCGTTTATCTCCCCCAGAAGTTTAAACTCCATCACATGGAAGTTCGTCCTTTCATCTGTTGCTAAATTTTGTTCCAATTTTTGTTTCTGAAAATGGCATCAGCATTCTTTTGTAATGAACTCTACTTGGAAGGAACACGTTTGTATTCAGGAAGATATATATATCATCACCACTATGAGAGGTTCAAGTTGTAATCATTCGCTTAAGACAAGCATCATCAAAAAACCGGTGCATTTTGGCCTCATTTGGCTTTGACGAAGAGCCTTTGAAAGCAAAATAGTTCATCAAATTGGGCACTCCTTTGGCAGACGCTGACGAATCCTCATCAACTTTCTCCCTAACAGTCAAAAGATAAAATTCAAAATTAATCGTTTTATCAGAAAGAAAAATTAAATTATTTTTAATGCTGCATTTGTCACCATATAATAACCCTTGAAAACTAGAAAAAGAAAAATCAAAATTTTATTCAATATACAGTGTATCTCATAAATAGAGAGACAAACTTTAAGGGGAGGTAGAGAACGCCAAAAGGATTGAGAATTGCATAGGAACCGATGATCAGAAATGTCATGGGAAAATGTAAGCAGAATTACAAGAAAACGAAAGGACAAGAGACGGTTCCACTTTAGAATGTTAGAGGCGAGGTTCAAAACACATTGTACACTTTTACAGCAGTGGCAATGGCACGTATGCTGGTACAGTTCATTTCCCAGTAAACAGACTTTGTATCTAATAATTTGCAACTACAGAAAAAGTTGTTGAATGCTACCAATGTCTTTGGAGGTAGATTTGTGCAAAGGTCCATGACAACTCTATAGCCCTATCAAGCACAACAAGGCAAGGGGAATGTATGTCCCTTCCAACTGACGTCTACAAACGGACATTGGGAAAATAATTCCCATCTTTATAATATTTAGAAAATTACAAATTACTTTTAAATACAATTATTTATGTTTTATTACGTATACAACCAATAAATAAAATATTTGAAATATCTTTTTTTTTCATGCCTGATTAAGGTTAAAGTTTGTACCTCAATCCTTTTGCCTACCTCCCCTGAGATATCCTGATATTTATCCAGATTTTTTTAATTACCCTATATACTTGTGCATAAGCTGACCCCGATTTTTGGCCCCAAAAAGTGGAAAACGCCATGACTCTAGCATAAGCAGAGGCAAAAAGGGCAATGCTTGAGGAAAAAAAATTTTTTTACAGAACACGCCTTATGGCAATTTTCTTAAAGAGAACTGCAACCATAATTAAAGCTATGGTTGGATATCTTTAAAATGTATGTTGCTAATTCATGGTAGGCAAAATTTTCTATCAAATATTAGGTAGTAATTAATAAAAGACAAAATATCATGCACTCTGGTGCTCACGGAGGTACTCTGTTATGTGGTCAGTGACGCTTCATACAGTGCACCATTACCAATCTTAATATAAATAGAAGATGAAATTCTATCTATATTTTTCATCAGTGGGAGGGGGTATCAAACATTTTCTTTTTCTCCACCGCTTAAATCTTTACACGGCTTTTCCCCAGCAAAGCTGCAATAGGAAAAATGCGCTGGTCATCAGATCGCTTGGCAATTCGCATCAAACGTGTCATCAAGTCGCATCACCACAGCCACTTCTCTTCATGCACGCATCAAAGAGTACCTAATAATTTTTAATTTTTAGAGACTGTTATCCATCTATTACTGAAAGAAATTAAACCTTTTATATAATCTTTTGAAATTGCTAAATTTTAGACAATTAATATTTGGCTGGACTTCCCCTTCACTGACAAAAATAAAAGGAAAAAAAAAAATCTGCTTGAATTTTCTAGAGGCAATGCATGCTTTTTCCATAGATTACACTGGTCTACAAAATTTGACTGTAAAGAAGTATTCTTCAGGTAAAGTAGCTTTTTTTATTCATTTTCACATGCTGAATACAAAAATAATAATCATATTTTAAAATTAGTTTCAGTTTTTTAGAAAAACAAATTACAAGCAAAAATTAGAGAAATCATATGGCTTTTCTATTCATTAGCAGAATTGCAACGTCGTTTTTTTGCTGCCCTCTTGTATTCTGCTTCTGTAACATCTCAGCAAACAGTCCAACAATAATCGGCCAACAGTGAAACGGTCCACTTGCCCTGATATCGTTTTTCCATGTATGCAATGTCTTAATGGAAGCACTCCCCATGTTCATTGCTAAAAGTCCCACAATTGTCTGGAAAGAAGTCCAAATGAGAATGTAAAAAGTGGATTTTCAAAGACGTTACAACCCGGTTTTTGGTATGATAACATAAGTTCAGCATATTGTCACTCCTCTTATTTCCCAAGAAGTTAATTGCGGCAAGGTGAAAATCGTCCCAGGCTTTTTTTTCTTTACCTTCCAAAACAGAGTCAAATAAATCTCTTATTTGAGGACCAACGAATATACCTTCCATAATCTTAGCTTCACTTAAGCTTGAAAATTTCTGGCAAAAATATTGAAAAGCAGCTCCAGTTTTGTTCATTACTTTTACGAACAGATTCTTCATCAGCTCTAGCTTTATATGCAGTTATGGAAATAACACTCTTTCGATGGGTCAACTAAAGGGCCATTTTTAACATTTTTCTGCCCAGGTTGAAGTGACTGACGATGAGGTCACACCTTTTTTTTTTTTTTATAATGCTCTTTTCTATCCCATTCGCAAATAAAGCAACAAAATTTTGTGTAGCCTAATTGTAATGCATTGTTAGCACTAAAGCACAATATTTTTAACATTTGTTACTAACTAACTAACTAAATAAATAAATAAATAAATATCAGCATTATCAAGTTCAATGAGGGTAGAATTGTTAAATTCAGAAAATATCAGATATTGTGAAAACTTAAACTAATAAATGACTTTTACTTATCAACTCTTATTCAGCATGGTGGGTAGACAAGCAGAAATTAGTTCAAATTATTTTGAATACTTTTCCACTGTAGACCAGTGTTATTAGCCTGAAACAGTTGCCGATACTCCTATAAGCATGGTTTCTATATTAATGTGTACAGCTTGATTGGAATACTGTAATTGTAAGCAACCTTCCTTAGACATGAATTTTTATATACACTTTTATGGTCAGAATAACGGAGAATTCCCACATTACTTTTCATGGAAGTACACGGCAATTTTTCAGTTTCAGTTATCAAGGAATTCTCCTATAAATTCAGAAACCATGCAATATTGCAATCGATGGCAATTTGACAGTATTAAGGGTGGCTGCATATTCGCAGAACTTACTTTATCAATTGCATTGCGAAACTGCTACATAATGCAGTACAAATTAATCCAATTGTACAAAATGGGAATGGATTTTGAAATTGTAGATAGACCCCTGAAACCGGAAGAAGGGGAAAAAACTTCACTTCTTCACAACAGATGTTATTCCATACAGGGTGTTGCAGAACTCTTTGCCTAAACTTAACAGGGAGACAGAATAGTACGTATACAGTATAAACACTTTTTTGCCAACAAACCCATGGTCGGAAATGACCCTGTGTCCAACAACGGGACATGAAAAGATGACCTTGCAGGCCACAAACAAAGAGATGGGATATCTAATTTTATCTATCATGTAGCTTACAACAAAGGCTTTCACAGCATGCGTTCAAAATAACAACTACCCATCTCAATACAGGCCTCACATCGTCATAACATCGAACTGCTCAAGCATTCAAAGGTTCCAGGCATCTCCTGAACTTCTGCTGCAGCAGCTGTCACATGCCCCACAAGATCATTTACTAATTCCATGGGAGTTTCACACACCACATTCTTTATATGGCCTCGCAGGAAGAAGTCCATGCATGTCAGGTCAGGTGATCGCGGTGGCCAGTTAATCCATCCGTTTGGAATTCCGAGATTCAGATAATCACGAACCTCGACGGCGAAATGTGGAGGTGTCTCATCACGATGAAACTATACATCCTGGAGGATCACCAACGTTCTCAAGAAAAATTGTGTAGGCGTGTCCAGTTAGTCGAGCAGTATTGTTGGACACCAAGCCATTTTTGACCATTGGTTACTGGCAAAAAGTGTTCATATACATCCCCTCTACCTCCCCGTTAAATGTCCCAGTTCTGAAACAGCCTGTATGTACATTTCAATTGCAAAACAACCATCATTCAGTACAAGTCATCATCCAGAGGTAACCGATACTACTTAAACAAAAGGATATACCGTATGCAAGTTCTTTCTCCCTTTCTTCTAATTCTTATGCCATCTTAAAGGAATGCACTATTGCATCATATTTCTCTAATACTAACCAAAACTTAATTCTCATACAATCATGGCAATTTAACTTAATTTGATATGCTAACTACAGGGCAAGTTTAAAGTAGCGCACATCAAAGTTTAGCAGCCCGTAAAAGTACCAGTTTGAGGATTTAAATGAAAGTATCACAGAGATGAGATGAAATGTTGGCTTTTATTTTTAGCAGACAAACTTTAGGTGTTAGTTGGTTGGTTGGCTTGGTATTAACGTCCTTTTCAACTGCCATGGTCATTTCAGGACGGCGTTATAGGGGCCGCAAATTTTGCCTCTTTAACGTGCAGCCAGCAAACGACTACACGGGACCAAAGGAAGTGCGTGATCTCAGGATTTCCCCCCTGAAAAAATCCTTGTCGTCCTCGGCTGGGGTCGAACCCGTGTACTCGGGCATCAGAGGTGATCATGCAACCACTGAGGCCGATTTCAGGTATTAAAATAAATGTTGGAAATGACGTCCTTTTTTGCGAATACAAAAGCGTGTTTTTAGCAGATTTCGTGAGACCAACTTACTGTGAAGCATGGCAGTATTGATGTTAGAAATGGCTGTTGTGATGTTTGTTTTTAACCACATTTTTCAGATAACCTCATAGGAAGAAATAAGGGGGTGATAAATCTGGCGAGCGAGGAGCACAATCCCCAATTTGAAAGAGGACGTCATTTCGAACATTTATTTTAACGCCTAAAGTTTATCTGCTAAAAATAAAAGCCAACATTTCACACTAATCTCTGTGACACTTTACTTGCATTTAAATTCTCAAACTGGTACTTTTACGGGCAGCTAAACTTGATATTTATCATAATAATAAATAAAACTAATTACTATTAATAACAAAAATTTTTTTAAATAAATTACCACTCGACAGTCACTGTTTTTTCTTCCAGAATTTTTTCTGCAGTAGACCAACTGAAACGGACAATTTGAGGGAATCCAAATACTTTATCAATGCTCTCCAATAGAAACTTTTTTGTCTCTGGATCTAGTGATGGAATGCATAAAATTAACAAACAAGAAAAGAAATGCAAGGATAATTAATTCTTTCAAAAAGAAAATCTTTATTTTAACGAGATGACACAATTGTCCAAACGCTCCTTAGCTTAACATCACCCACACGACATGGATACAAAGGCCTGAACTCAAGAGACTGGTTAATTTGCTTTACCATCTCTGTGCCTCTGAAAAGAGTGGAGTCGTGAATACATTGTTACATCATCATAAATAGGGCATTGTTATTCGTATCTCTACCAATAATAAGCCATAAATCTGCCCTAACTATGATGATGTAACAATGTATTACTTGTCATCGCAGAGGCCTTTTCTCTCTCGGTGGTTGAAGTGGAGTCCACTGAACGTATGGCACGATTTCTAAATCTTAGTCTTTCCTTTAGAGAGTTCTGCACCCTAGTTAGCAATATAACCTTAAAGTGGACACGTCACAGAAGAGAAGTGCTGAATCTCTCTGTAGATACAGTGTGCCGAAGTAACTGACAAGAGATCACTGAAGTCTGAAACGCGTTAATAACCATTTAAGGGGGGGTTCTGAGGGCTACCAACCATTGTAAACAACTTCAAAACAAGCTCAGGAACAAACCCTACTGCAAGATGATTGCACTGGGAATGGATTACAATGGTACTTGCTGGAGCTTATCAGTTCACAGTGAAATTTGGGGATGACTGTGTAATTATTTGGAGTGTTTTTCTCTGATTGGACTCCAGCCCATTTGTTATTCCAAGACTGAAACTTTCAGGACATTTTGGACAATTCTGTTTGCGGAAGGCCCTTTGTTTCAGCAAGGCAATGTACCTAGGGTACTCACAAAGCAAGGATTCTAGCTTCATTGTTTGAAAACATTAAATCGGAACAGTTCACTTGTTAGTGCCTCGGCCTCAACCCCAATGAACATCTTTGAAATGAGATGGAACATCACTTTTATGGCAGACCAACTCAACCAACTTCCACTTGTGAACGGTTCACCATTCGACAGGAGGAAATGCCAAATATTCCATGGGATAAGAAAGACCACACTAAAAGCAAGAAAGGTACGACATGTAAACACACTCATAAAACATCAACGATGATATCGGAGACCTTTCGCTATATTTGTGGGTTTGTTTACAAAATTAAAAATATAAAATACAGGAGTTATTATAAAAAAATACTGTAATAAGAAGTAAAAAACCATACATAAACACCACCAAAAAAAAAAAAAAATCCCCTGCCTAATTAATAGCATGATTGGGGTATGTATGATGGTTTGAACGAGCTGATTTAACCACATCCCGTTCAGAATTAACTTTCTGTGTGAAATAAAAGGAATAAAGCAGTGCAATTATTTTATCATTGCCGAGTATTGTGTAGATGAAAAATAATAATTTTTTACCATTTGGGTAACCACTGCCCCAATTTGGAACTTTGATACCATCTTCAAACTTCCAATCTCGTAGTGCGTTATCACGAGCTACCTATTTAAAATAAATGGCAAAAAAGTACTTAAAAAGGTCGGCTAAATAAGCCTACTCAAAACCTAATATAATTCAAAATTTTTGATTAATTTACATTTGACTAATGTCACGATTCAGAAATTTTTTCATTGAGTTTACTTTTAATTATAGAAACACTTAAATAAAAAAAAAAAAAAAAAAGCGGGGGAAATTCTTGCCTTTGCAACGATGCTTGCGGCACTCACTATAGGAAAGAGAGAATCGGCTTTTTTAGAAACGGTGACTTTGATATCGGGAAATTTATCGGCAATTTTTTTCTTGTACTTTTCTGGATCTCCAACAGTATCTACAAACACCTGTGAAAGAAAATGTAAATCGTGCATCTCTATATAAGGTTATTCTAATATTATTTCATCACTCGAGTGGCTTACTTCGGCAACATTGACCCCGTCGGCAATGGCTGTAGCAATCAACTTAATGGCAGTGTCCTGGGAGAGGGCATTTAAATTATATTTTGACCTATGAGACAACAAAATTATAATTACAGCCATTATCAATTCAGTTAACATATAAATTATCGCTTAATATGTTTTGTTATTTTCTTCCGGCCCCGACTCCGTGACTTCAATTTCTATACAAAAATAGTCGTTTAATACAAATTTCATTTTTAAACTAATTTTGACTTCAAAAAAGGTGGTTCTCTGTTTGACCCGTATATTTGTATGTTCGTGATTTTCTCAAAAACTACTGATCCAATTTGGATGGGGTTTTCACTACTCGACTGAATATTTTTCTGGGAAGGTTTTTGACCCGTGAAATTGGTTCATTTTTGTTAAAAAAAAAGTTCTTGTTAATTTCTGAAATGGAATTTGAGAAGCTTCAGCCATTTTTATCCCACCAAAAGCAAAAGCTTCAAGGAATGGTCAAAACTCATAACATCATAAAGCCGGTTGCGCAAGTGGCACCATCTATAGGAGCTGAATCTAGCGGATTGGGCTAAAACTGTAATTGATTTTCGCTGGCATTCACTAAACTGCCACAATGTCAACTGCTACCAATGCCACTCAATGTCAGGATTGGTGGATGGATGACAAGTTGACAATTAACCAGTAAGAAGATACAATGACAGGTGTCCCCCCACGTAACTATGAAAACTCTGGAAACAATCCTCAAACTGGATAATACTGTGCATGTCGATTGGTTCTCTTAGATATGCACTGTGAAGGTCAAGACTGAAGACTATTAAGGCCAGGCGCGCACTGAGGTGGTAAGCAAGTGGAGTGTGAGTGGCATGGGAGTGGTGTGGTGGTTAACTGGCAAGTGGAATTTTTAAAACTATGTATACAAATGCGAACGCGTACATCAAGGTGGAGTGGCGTGGCGCCAGTCTGGTGCCACTAGTCTCCGACATGTTTAATTTTCGAGTGGTGTGCCACTTCCCTGCCACTTGCTAGTACACATACGACTAGGCAGAATGCGAAACAGCGGTGTTGATATGAGAAATTTGTGTCTTTCTTTTGAAGCACAGGACATAGTATGTATTTCAAGTAATTTGCAAAATATTACTTTCTTCATTCAGTAAAAAAGTTTGAATTTATCGTCATTAAAATTTAAATCAGGTTAATTTATAAGTTATATATTCCATATTTTTTGTTTTGTGTTTTTTTTGCCAAAGAGAGCGAATCCAAGGACGCTTTTTTTTTGCGATGATTTTGTGTATTAATATTAGCAAGTTGCACAAATAGCAGAGCATCTTCATCTTCTGAGGACGACATACTAAGTAGCAAGTCAGTGCGTGTTAAACTACTTTGACACAACTCCACTCCCACACCAAGTTGTTACCCACTTCTTACCCACACCACTGCCACACCACCTCAGTGTGTGCCTTGCCTAAGGTGTGATTCACACACAAGGGATTCGATAGGCAAACTATGTAAACCTGCACAAACTCGTTTTGTGCTGACGTTACGCCATACGAGTCGATGGGACCATGTGAAAAAACAGCATGCTTATAGGCAACCTTCATTTATATTGTTAGTTATTTTCATACAATTTGAATTAAAAAATGTGGGTCATTATTATTATTGTATGAGGCACTTGTAGTTTCCATTAAGAATGGATTTTCATAAAAGCTTTTGTTATGGAGTGGCGTTCAATGTCCATCTCCTCCTTATTCATTTTTATTTATTTATTTTTTTAATGTTTTTCGTGTACAGTAATATTTTTACGGACACTAACGCCACCACCTCTGCACGGGCAAAAAAGTGCCAATATCCTATTTCATAGTAAAGGGGTGTCGTCCTGTGTATGGATGATGTATTCAACTCGCCTACCTTGACAACACTTACCTGCTCAACATGCTGTTGCTGATGAAGTTTGGGGAAAGCAGTTCGATCATCCAGCCAATGCCCATGAGCTCGGGTCCTCGCTGGTCGATCGACGCGAACATCGCCTCCCGCTCCCGCTCAGTCAGCGTCTTCGAGTCGGCCACTTGCAGTGCCTTGAGTTCGTCGAGCGAGGCGAGCGGGCAGTAGCACAGGCCATACACCATGGGACCTCAAGAAAAAGAAGGACAAAAGGGAAGCGAATTAGGTGGAGAAAACAGGAGAGGAAGGAAGCAGGGAGATCGACACTGGCTGCCTGCCTATTGTACGTACCTAGAACGGGTCCACGGCCTGCTTCGTCCACGCCAACTACACACGCGTCCGTCTTTGCTCTCGGTGGGACGCTCGATTTTAAGAGATGGTTTCTAAAGTTTTCATTTGTAAATTCCGACAGATCCATTTCAACTCGGAATATTTCTTTACAATTCACTCAAGGGACGTCAGTTGGGTTGTCTTGAGCGGGGGATTTTAACGAAAAGAATTCCAATTCGCTTTATGCATGGCTACCATACCAACAAATTTACTTGGAAGCGCTTACTATTAACGAGAAGGCTACAAGCAACACTTTCTTTATCGCTTCCTTACAGTAACAACGGAATTGCTGCTTCTTTTTTTTTTAAGAGAATAATGGTAATTCGATCAATTCGTCTTTAGAAGTGAGCCGATGGACGAAAGCACAACTTTGACGATTCGCGCGCTTGTACGAGTTGGTCGTTTCCTGTGGATGGCGCCACTGTACAAGTTACTTTCGTTAAAAGAACCGGAAATGCATCACTGTTCCCATGGCTCCTTCTTGTGATGCATAGAGGAAGTAGTAAGAATGCCCTTGTTCTTATCGGTGGCTACGTTACAGGGCTATTTCATTAATTAATTTTATTAAATAAAACAATAGTAACCATGAACTACTGTCTTTTATTTTCATTCGTATCATCTTCAGCCACAGTGATGTTTAGAGTTTAACGCATAAACTTCCAAGCAACAGATAATCTGAGTCGGCTTGTGTGATTAACTGCAGCAATCTTCTTTCTTGCGTTAAACCATGGATGAAGAAAAGATGGATGGGACACTCCGTTGCCTTCCTCAGTGAGTTTGATTTTGGGGCGACATCTGGAGCTTTGCGTAGTACTAAATATAATCGTCTGCTTAGATTAGGTTAATAAAATTAAAAATAGACTAAAAACAATAAAATATAAAATAAAAAAATTTTCTAAGCACACTTTTATCTTAAAAAGCCACTTAATATATGAATTTCTTTTTTAAAAAAATTTCTAGTACTACGCAAATCGAAACGATGGTGAAGAAGTTTCGGTTTAGTACTACACAAAGCAGAAACTTAAACAATTTTTTTTTATTTCCCAGACAGTTTTGGTTTAGTACTACGCAAATCGCCAGAGAGCGCCACTGAAAAAAAACTCGCGCTCGACGCATAGGAGTGTCCCATCCATCTTTTCTTCATCCATGGTTAAACTTCCTGCGACAGTTTTATTTACTATATCAATTAACTGGGCACTTTAAGACTACTTCTCTGTAGAGCTCCTTTCAATTCCTTATCTTCCGCAAATGCAGCCCCCCCCCCCCCCCGCCACCGAAATTGGCCACCATGTCAACTAAATCTATTACATGCCCCCCTCCCCCCGAAAAAAAAAACTCTGGATACGGCCCTGGTTTATAATTACTCTCAACCAAGGCGCTGGTCTCTGATTGTATTCCAATTCCTTTTCTGTGTTAAGGACGTCTCTTTGGACATAACAATTTTAGTCCAATACTAATCATAATTCAGTCCTCGAGAAGGGGATTATTCTCCACCAACTTGGGGTTTATGCCTTGTATGACTCCCCTTTCAATTTTCTTACTTTCTCCTGTTGTGTTTTCTTGCGTCTCCTGGCAACTTCAAAAACCCTTCAACAACTGAAGCCTCCGTAAGTTGTTATGCTATCATCTATATCAATACTCAACTTGGTAAGACCAACACCACCAAGTAGAGAGGCGGCCAGTGCACACATTGTTACATCGTCATATCCAGTCCGTAGCCAACGAGAAAGACAGGCCCTGGCGCGGATAAGTCACGTGATCATTTTAGTCCGAATAACAATGTAACTTTCATTGTTTCCATCTTGGATTTTAATAATCGGCAATTTTTCGTTTGTTGGAAACAATGAAGGTTACATTGTTACTTGGACTACGATAGTCAGGTGACTTTTCCGCGCCAGGACCTGTCTTTCACGTGGGCTACAACCCAGTCACGTACCCAACGAGAAAGACAGGCCCCAGCGCGGGAAAAGTCACCTGACCATATGGTAGTCCAGCCAACAATCCAACCTTCATTGTTTCCAACAAACGAAAAAATATTGTCAGGTGCGTTTTCCACGCCAGGGCCAGTCATAATTTAGGGCTTATTATTGGTAGTAGAAATGCGATTAAAGATTACTACTACTTATGACGTTTTAAAAATGTTTCTGCGCTCAGGCCTTATTTTTAGGTGGTGTTGGCATGACACACCTTTGCAAAAATCAAGGAATTACATTGTTAATAAAACGTTTAGTTAATAGCAGGAATAAACAAACTGGCAAATCCAATCGCACATCACTGCCCTATTATTTACAGATGATCACACATCCAGACTGTTTTGGCTGATTCTATCGGCAATTTATTTCGTACCAATTTAGATAAATAAACTAGTGTGCACATACACTTTCTACAAGTTTGAACGATTTGTTTTCACATTCTCACTTGATGGATATGCAGTCTGCCAAACGACGATTATTTTTCAGTGTACAGGGTGCGGCAGATATTTGAGAAGAAAACGACGTCCGCAGGTAAAAGAATCAGACACCACAGAGCCTTTAATACCATTTACATTTCTGTACAAAGGACTACAAAAGGTACATATTGTAATTCAATAAAACCACTGTCCACCGCACTGACAGCCTCCAGACGCTGTCGGAACCGTTAGCAGGCATCAATGAGGTGGGTCTTCTGGATTTCTTGAATTGCCTCCACAATAGCTGACCTGAGAGCTTCAACGGTGTTTTGGACTTCTTCTCAATGACACCCCCAGATATAATAGTCCAAAGGATTGAGATCGGGGGAGGGGGAGGGGAAGGAGCACATGTTGGGAGGGATGTGGTCGTGAAGATTTGTGGTCATCCATGCTTGGATGCTGTGGGCCTTATGACTTGGAGCAGAGTCCTGTTGAAAAGCATACGGCCTACCACGTCCCCTCCGCAACACATACAACTTGTAACGGAGGTCTTCATGCACCGCACATCGAATGGTCACCTCATTAACCTGCAGCTCCCTCCCGAGTGCCCTTATGGATTTACCAGGGTCCTCATCGATTGCAGCTTGGACACAACAGATGAATTCCGGCATCCTGATATGGTCCGAGCGCTGACAACGTCGTTTCCTCTCTGAAACGGTTGGCACATCACCACTGGAGGCGTCCAGTTCTCCCCGAACTTTGAACACGAACAAATGAACGGGCGACTTTCAGGAATGCAGCCAAGGAGACGATGACAGCATGTCGCTTCATTTGCTGGGTTATCTTTAGATCCGCCATGTTTATCTGCCTCGTTTCAGAATTGTTAAATAGTATGATGTATTGACTATTACATCATATTCACGCGTTCTCAAATACCTGCTGCACCCTGTAGATCCAATAAAATTTATTTTCAAAATAATTGGAATGTTCCCATTATATTTTGAATGGTTCTGTATTAACAAAAATACATTAAGTAGGTCACAGGCTCCAAGTCTTATAGAGTTCTAAATTATTTTAAATGGAGTTAACAGCATTAAGCAACACTTCGATTCCTGTTCATGTTTAATAAGATGCGTCCAGAAATTATAAAGCCAAACACATTACTCATAACAAAGAACACTACACTAAACACATGATGTCGCGCATTTAATGAAATGAAAAGTAATGTCTAATAAACAAAATCGGAACAACTGCTAAATGATTAAAAAAAACAAAAAAAAAAAAAACACATCAGACCATTTCACATGTCCAATAAATATGTATACAGCCACTTACCTTTTTCTTTTAATTGACTTTCCCTACCTCTTTTTTTTTTTTTTTTTTTAATCTTTCTTATTCGCATAAAGCATACGAATTGAAAAAAGTAAAGGCAACAAGTTGCAAATATTCAGGCTGAGCTGCTGTATTTAAAGTCAAAAATGCCGGGAAGAACCTGATTAAGTGACATGGAAAAGGGGCGCATTATTGGTCTGCATGAATCTGGACAATCTGCAAGATCCATTGCATCACACTAAGTGGTGGATAACTACTTAAGGTTAGGAGAAAAATTATGGCCAAAAGAAGTCAACTGGACGACCTGAAAAACTCAACCATCCGCCAAAAATGAGCAATAACTCGAGAAGTGAGCCAAAATTCAGTGTCTCTACGTACTCTTGCATCAAGTGATGACATTCCTGTAGGCAAATCCACAATTGCAACTGCTATTCATAAGAGTAACATCCTCCAGTACCAGAAGAGAAAGTCGGAGCCTGTTCCAAAAAATTGCCATAAAAAAAAAACTGCTTCTTTGGGCAAAAGAAGTCATGGGATGAAAAATGGAAGACTATGATCTGGAGCGACGAAAAAAAATTCAATCTTGACGGTCCTGATGCATGGTAATTTTATTGGCACAACTTAGAAAAGAGGTCCAGTGTTACTCAAAACGTCACAGTGGAGATGGAGGTGTTATGACGTGGGAAGCTTTCGGATGGGGTGGTTTCTCGAATATTGCCTTCATTAGTGGACGAATGAATGCTAGTGCATACCAAGATCTGTTAGAAGATTATTTGCTCGATTCTGCAGAAGAAATGGGAGGACCCCAGTGGCTATTTTAGCAGGGCAATGCTCCCATACATAACGCTAAAAGCACATGGGAGTAGTTTCTCAACAATGGTGTTCCTGTCATTGACTGGCCTGCATTATCTCCAGATTTAAACCTAATGGAATGTTTGGGGATGCTTATCACACTGTATATCCCAATGGAACGCAATATTCAACCACACAGGAATTGAAGGCTGCCTTAGTAGGGACCACATTTTCAAAATATTTAGCAGCTATTCATTCCATCACGTTGACAAAGCTGGGAAAAGATGATGAAACCGGTCGGTGAAATAAACATTCATCAATAACGTATTGCAAAGCCTCCACGTTTCATGTATCTAATAGCGATACAAAGACTTCGAACTATATAAAGCAATGGTTTCTTAATTAGTTATTAATAGATAGCATGACCATGCAATCACACTTTTAAATGCTTTTGAGAGCAAAAAGCAAAGTGCGAGCTAACAGCGTGCTCTCTCCTCTACTTCAATGCTAGTTACTTCACCAATCCCATCCTCATCCAATGAACCTCACCTCCCAAATTCAGAAGACTTCAAGAGGAAGAAACAGAATTTTAGACAATGTTCATGTAGATTCAGAGAACAGAACATTTTCTTTTTTTGGATTTGTGGTTTCCTCTTTTTGTATGTATTTAAACTTTGTCCACAGTTTCTGGCCTCCCACAGTTTTCTAATAGAACATCAATTAAGTAAATAATTCTCTGAGCATATAAAATCTTGTCATTTCAACATGGCCTGCTTTGATTAGCACATTTCTAGATATGTACATCATTTTATAAAGGACTCACAGAATGGTATGCCCCAGAACCACTTTTTAATGCAGGATTGTATTGGGATGGCAGGTTGGGGGTTGGAATGTTTTTTTATATAAACAAGGAAATCAGCAACTACAACCAATCAATAAGCTCTTTTCTCTGCTTTATTGTGTAACACACAAACTCTTAAACATTCAGAGAAAAGAGCCCAATATGCAGTTGAAATAACAAAATAAAATAGAATAATGGTAGTGAGTTCTTAAATGCAACAATTTTGAATTTATTTCAGACCGGTTTCGGTATTAAACCATCTTCGGTGGGCTACAAGAGTAAGCGTGGAAATACCAGCTTATATAAGGGAGCGGGTCTCTTCTC
>JAHWFO010003745.1:1874736-1916640 GCA_023313115.1 Rhysida immarginata
TTCCACGCTTACTATTGTAGCCCACCGAAGATGGTTTAATACCGAAACCGGTCTGAAATAAATTCAAAATTGTTGCATTTAAGAACTCACTACCATTATTTTATTGTTATACGCAACATGGACCCATACTACCATTACGAAAATAAAATAGATTAGCTAGAGGAATAGAAACCAATGTTTATTATGATTCCAGTCTCAAGCATCTATAGAACCCAGCAGAATACAAACTAACCTGTGTCTCACCAATATGAAAAAGCTGCAAGGCAACGTGGGAAAGCCAATCTCATCTAGATCAATAAAGACAGCGCCATAGTGGCTAAAATGAAATTAAACCACACTTTGTATTTGAGTACCAAGCACGCGCAGTCAGAAACTACTTTGGGGGACGTACTTCTTCCCCACATTGCCTTGCAGCTTTTTTCATAGAGTGAAGCAAGAGTATATGGTTAAATAAATAAAGACCAAAATCAACTGGATAATTTGTCCCAGCAACATCAATAACTACGGCCAACCATGAGTAACTTAATACATGGCAAAACTATTAAGTAAAAAAGAGAAAGAAAGGCCAGAGGAAAAAGATTGAGAATTTGTAACTTGCGAGGAAAAAAAAAAAAGCTTTCAGAGGGAAACAATGACCTGTAAATTAATTTATCTAGAGCACTGCGTCCGGTTTCTTTTCAGCTTGCTACTGGATTCCATGCAGCCCGCAATATTTTTTAGAAATATGTAATGAGCAGCCAGAAATAGGTTAATTTTAAATTATTTTTTGGGAAAGGGTGTACTTTAGATTAAAATTCTTAGAAAAAGTTAAAAATCTGTAATAAAAAAAGGTTGCTGACCGTTGATCTAGAGTATCGTAAATCCTTAGATAGCATGCCTTAATAAATCACAACTACAATCTTATCTAAATATGATAGATTCAATATTTTTTTTTAATAAAAGTCAGTATAAAAATATTTTTTTTTAATAAAAGTCATTATAAACCGATTATAAGAAACACTAGAAATAGAAGATAGCCAAAAAACTTTTTGTTTTTTAAATAAACCCATGTTAAGTCACAAACAATTTTGGTTACCTTGTAAAGTATATGAACAATTATTATACAAAATAATACACACGTAACAAAGAGTAAAGTTCTTAAAGAAATGCAAAAAAACTTTTCAACACAGTGAAAATAATTTAGCAAAACCATCCACAAAAATTAATGCCAAGTGGGATATAGTAAAAGTAATTAATTTATTTGATAGAAGTGAAACAGTTAGAAATTCAATGCCAGAAAGCTTCAACAGAAAAATCAAGAAAATGACCCAAAAACGTTTAGAAGAAGAAAATACTGTTTCTCATCATGAAAACAGAAGAGGAAAATAAAAATAACAAACAGAGAACCTAGCACCCTGTGCCAGTAAATAATCGGAAATTTGATCTTTATAAGGACTTCTTATTTATTTATTTAAATACTGAAATTAATATAATGGAAAAGAGCACACCTTACAATATTTCTTTTGGATTAGTCATTCCTAAAGAATGCATCAAAGCTGAAATGAAATGAACAAGGCAATGGGGAAGCATTCTAGCTGTTCTGCACAACTGTCCATCCAACTTCTATCTATTCAAGATACAATCTACGAAGAGGTACATTTAATTAAATTCCTGCCTGTTGTTCTCTGTTCGTGATGGTAGATAATGTGCCTGTAAAATGAAATATCGAGAGTACTCCCTGCAGTCTATCCAATTTAAACAATGTTTTAAATACAGACTTGGCTGTGATTTACACTTTCGTACCATCTCGCATCACACGGTACCCATTTCTCGCTATAGTAAATACAATCTTAAGAGCATAGTTATAAAAATAATGAGATCTCTCATCATCTGTCACACCAAGACCTAGGCATAGGTCAAATTTTCTTCTTCCCTATGGGGATTCAAGTGAAACAATGAAACGGGTTGCATCAGTTTTCCCATGTTGAAACTGCACTTGGAGATCAATGGAATGTCTCGATTAACTTTTAGGTTGCCATAACAAAAGGGAGAGGAGACGCAGTTTACTGACTGTCACTAGACGAACTGCTTGAAGAATCGGTAGACATCACCTCAATGTCTTCGTTTTCTTTGTTATGTCCTTTAGTGTCTATATTATGAACAGAGTTATGATTGGATGTGGCATTGATGGTCGCAGGTAAATCTGATGAAGGCTGCCAAGTGTAGGCTCCAGTTTGATTGGTGAGTGTTGGTTCTAAAAAAACAAAACAAAACGGGAGATCAAATTATACAAATAAATATGTTCAATGGTCTAGATATATAAATAGATTACTGGCTCAGTGTTCTCCCCCAGAATGTTTGGGATCTTTTCCTGATTAATTCAAGGTACATTTCTATAGCATATACCCTATTTGGCTTTAAGTTTGCTCAGAAATTTTTCTTTATTTCACATATGAAAAATTTCTGGGGCAAACACTGAAGCAGTCATTCACGTTCATTCCTACAAACCTGGTCGTCCGGTGCTCATTCCATCTGATAAATTGGTTTGTTGTTGCAAGATGTGACCATTAATGGGCAAATCACTGAACCGTCCAAGGAAACCGAGTCGCATTTCAATATCAGTAGGATAAGGTCTTCGAGGGTCACCTAAGCATTTGAAATATTGAAATCACTGACAATTTAACATAACTAGTTTTTTTCTTGGGGGGGGGGGGGGAGGAGGAAGAAAATTTGATAGAGTATTTGTACATATATAAGTTAGATTGCTAATTACAGGATTAAAAAAAAAAAATTTAAATAAATTTAAGTTGTTCAAATAATCTAATTTTTTTTAAAAGTCCTCAGAAAAGAGGAGGATGTCATTTCCCTCCACTCACAGACCAACATTGATGTCATGCAAACAGAAGTTGATGGTGGAATAGGATAGGAATGCACTTGCCCCTGCCTCTTAATCAAGAACTTGTATCAAATCCTTGACTTTTGGTGGGAAAAAAAAAAAGGTATATGGAGAAACGTTAAACCTGTGATTGTCACTGTTACCAAAACACCGTCATTCCACTCAAAGAAAATCTGTCTAACGATGAAGTTTGCAGTGAAGCCACGCCAGACAGTTACCTTCGGCGAGGATAGAGGAACTTCGTGACAGGCATGCAGATTGTTAGAGCTCCATGTTCTACACTAATTTGCATATTTTATGATTGAAACCATTTCCATATTATACCAATATGAACATGTTAAAACATCAAAGTGAGCAAGATTTTTTAGGCCACCCTGTAAATGGCATCATCTACTTCTGTTGCATGGTGTCTCTATAGTAGTACGGCTACTAATTAAAATACCAATCTTCATATAAGAGCACACAACTGAACGTATGCTTCAAATAAATTTTATTTTGTGGATTTATGGTAGAGGTGAAAGTAAGACTGTTACCTTGCTGCCACGTTAAAGGAGCAGCCACTGCATTCGAAGCACTGATGCGATGGGCATATTTGATAAGTTCTTCGGACGATATGCTCTGTTTATTGGCTCGAGCGATCGACTGCAGTTTTTGTTTGGCTTGGAAAATAGCTGTTGCCTATTCAGGATAAAACAAATAAAAATTAAGGACAAAAGAAAGAAATGCAATCATCTCATTAAAGCAAGTCTCAAATACTGACTAAAAGATGCTCAGCTTCTTTGAGATGACGTTGCAACTGACGTATGTCTTGATCTTGTTTTTCCACTTCAGCTTGTAGTGCTTCCATTTTCTTCTGAACCTCAGCCTGGTTGCTTGCTAATGAAAAGTCCAAAACAACAATCTGACATTAAGTTACATTTAACCCTTGTAATGTGCCTACTCAAAATACAAGAAAAAAAAATATTTTTTTATGGGACTCAATATAAGATTTATATTTTATTAAGACAAAACTTGATCAAGCATTGGATTGTTTAAGGACTTATTGAAGAAATCAAAACTAGATTGTTATTGGCTTACGATTCAACAATGCAAGACGTCAAAGAACTCCAAATTTTACCCCACGTTTTATGCTTTGTTGTATGAGGTCGTGCTATTATTTTGTAACAAAGACAATAACACGGTGTAGCTTCCGAACGAAAAACAATGTAATTTTTTAATTCTTGGAAATCATTGAAGAGCGATCACAGTTGCAGCTGTGAGATGAGGGAAGTCGACGTAGATAATAAGTTGTTGTTCAGATTAATTTTTATTATTTACTTTTCACGGGGTATTGCATGGTAGAAGGCCGTAAACAGTTTGTTTACAGTTTGAACGATTTAAGTAATCTACTTTATTAAAAGGTAAAACTAACTGAATCGAATGTTGCTTGTTATGGTTGATGCCACTCGATATAGAACGTACCACCGCACGATTTCAAGGAGTTTCTTCAACAAAATCTTTCCTTCAATTTGCCTTTAGAAATTATCAATTGTCTTGTCAGAAGAAATTTTGTTTATTCTCTAACAGATTATCGCCTGAAAAGCCTTGTAGTTCTGCAATGAGATGATTAAAAGAGTGAATCATTTCAGGATAATGTCAAGAATCGTGTTCTCCTGGTCTCAACGAACGAAGATGGAACGACTCCTGACTGATTTACCTGTGCTATGGTTGTTGGTAATGTGTTAATAAACACTAACATTCTTTCCTAGCCTTTTCCCTCTCTTCCTTTTACCATTTTCCAATAATCATTTACCTTTTCAACAAGGTAGTGATAGGAACTCCCATATATATATATATATATATATATATATATATATCTCTACCCTTCCCCCCCCCCCCCCCACCAGGATTTGACCACTTACGATCACAAAAGTACCATGTGGTCAAATTAATTTTAAAAGGCATCAAAAATCTGCATTTTAATATCTGCATGTAACAAAAGCTTGATTTTGATTTGAATTCTCTTCTCTTTCTGAGATCTTCAGTTCAGCACAAGATAAAGCAACAGTCAAGAACAGTCCTCTTTTTGGGTTTTTTTTTTTTCATTGGAAGAGGTTGTTAATTTCTCAGATCGCACAATTTTTACGGGGGGAGGGTTCAAATATGACCACAACGGAGGAGGAGAATGTAAAAAAAAAAAAAAAAAAAAAAAAAAAAAAGTGCCTAGTCCCTAATTATAATGATCAATCTACCTGATGATGGAAGGAGATGTAGAATTCCAGGATCTCTTTAAATGTGAAATATGTGAATCAGGTTTTTTTGACATTTCATTATAAATTCATGTAGGAAGAGCAGATTTCAATTTTAATTCAACTCGAGTGGGATTTTGACTTATGTGGGTTATAAACTTCTAGAAATGTTCCATTTCAAGTTTTGACAAAAATCTGTTGTTTGTTTCTTGAAATACTCTTCATTGTATGTTTGACAATTTAATTTTGGATTTCAGTATACAATCAATTGTCTTGCCTCTTCCCTGATGTTTGATATCCTGCAGAAAGACGGGCATCTCCACCATACTCCAAAAAAGATGTTAGAAAGTTTTTGTCTACTAGGACAGAATATGAGGTTGTAGATTCTTGTCATCCTATTTATGCTATAACAGACATCTTGAAATTTAATGCACAAGGTTTTCAAAGTGATTTCCATCTCCTGCAATAATGTGTAGAGCCTTGAACTGAATTCTGTCGTGACTCTCTGAAGAACATCATTTTCGTGGTGAGGCTGGTCGTCCTAAGTGACCCTTCCTGGAATCATGTACTGATCCGGTCGTTTCAAAACGTTTCACCAACGTGTAAAAACCATAGAACAAAATTACCGTACGGTACAAAAACCCGTATCAAAGGATGCTTCAATTTTGTCATCATAATTTGGCTTCAGTTCTGTACCGTTAGTGCTTCCATTCTGAAATGTAATGAGAGACATCAATGAGTGAGCTATAAGATGTTTCAGAACTGCAATAGAGCTGGTAAGTATGATGCCACTTCCTGGCCAGTTGCCTAGCGATTCCAAACATTAGGTTTAACAATGTGTTGTAAGGCCATTAAAAAGCATAGAGAAGTTAAACCTAAGTTTGGAATCGTTAGGCAACGGACCAGGAATTGACGTCATAACTTACCAGCTCTATAGAACAGTATCACGAGGAAAAATCATTTATGGCATACGATTAAATCATAGTAGACAAAAACTTTCTAACATCTTTTTTTTTGTGCCATCTGGTATCAGGTCTATTTTAATTTAAGAGCTTTATTCAGAATCACTGGTTAACAGTTGCATTTCTCATCATTTGTACACAACACAGAAATTGTTCCTTACTATTCAATTTACAATCTGCTTAGAAATGGCGTACATGGCACTTTCAGTTTTAAAAGTTTCATACTATGATAAGCCATGGTTTCAAAACCTGACGTGGGGCAATTAAAATTAAATTTCAAACTATGAACAATTAACCAGTAACATAACGATACATAATTGAATTGTATCGAATGCTCGGCTATTTGCATCTACTTCTATTTTTAAAGTGTACTGGCCTACGTGGCGGTATGCGAGACAGCTGACAGGTTGTTGTCGTGACTTTATTATGGACTCCCAAGAAAAGCAAGGAAAGGAGACAAAGTCTGTGCTGTAAGAGGCTTCTCGGCGGATAAAATTAACTCGAGATGGCTCGTTTATTAAGTGGTTACTGGATTCAGTCCTTATTAAATAAGCAATAAAAATAAAATAAATCAAAAATAATAAATAAAAAGCTGACGTTTCCGATAGAGGCTCTCCTTTATCAAAGCAAGAAGGAGAGTTCTCTAAATCAAGGAGAATATTAGAGAACTCAAATTAAGTCGACTGCACGGGCTAAAAAGGTTATCGTAAGGTTAACCAAGATAATGGCATGTCCTATAACCATCGATTCGCCAAGAATGAGTAGATTGTTTCTTTTTCTGTTTATCTTTCAAGCATCCTTGACATGGGCACGTGTCGATCACTTTAAGTGTCGCTGCTAAAGCTCCTTCTTGGAGTGTTGCAAGATTTTATTTGTTTTAGTGGACTTTAACCAAACTGAAACGGGGTGCTATTGCAGGGGGCCAATTTCATTTCAGCTTATTTAGGGTAAGGGGGTTAGGGGGTTTTGGTTTTTCATTGTAGCAACTTGATCACTTTCCCCGGAGCAATGACAAAGTAGAAATTACCTAACTTGAGAGTGCTTTTCAAATCCTGGTCCTTTTGAACCAACAGCTCCGTCAGTTGCTGGTGTTCTTGAGCCGATAACTTTTGGTTCTTTTGCGCCACCATATTTTCAAATAACTCCCTGGAACAATGACCCATAATGACGAGGTAGTAAAAAACAATACGAGCTCAATGCATCTGTTCAAGAGAATCCAAATCAAAGTGTTTACCTTGCGATCAATTCTACATCGTCCAACAGAAGCAACAGCTTGTCTTTCGTGCTCGGATTAGCCATGGTTTCGAATGCTTTCAATGCGCTCTCCCTTCCTTCCTTCTTAATTCGTGGTTTATCCGGCGTTGCTTTCGTATTGCTATTAACGTCTGTGTATGTTTACATACATCGTAGCGGTCCTTTCATTTACCACCATTTCCTCTACTTTCCAAGTGCATTAACGCTTGGGGAAGATGCTGGAAGCAAAGTAGGCCTAAGATCGAAGGCCGACGCCATCCGTAGCGCCATCTCCTGCCGTCATCGAGAAAGAAATGGAAATATAAACTCTACGCACTACGATTTACAACATGGATGAAATGAGGGTAACAAAATAAACCATAATCTCTACTTCATCCATGTATTACACGTGTTGATGTATATTACATGGAAATTACCACTGCCAAATTTGTATCTACATAGTATCAGCAAAATCACTTCTACTTGTAAATAATTCACTTTCCTGTGCTTTTTCATTACGCAAACATTTGGAGTCTTCTTGGCTTCTGGTGAGGAGGACACGGTGAATTACTGAACAGCTTTTCTGTACTATTCTCTAGAAAAATTATTTTTACAAAACGGTGCACCCTATCCTCCAAACAAGACCTCTCTTTCCAACCCATCCATTCCCCCATTGCTAATTCGAGTACTCTGTTTCACAACCTTTCTCTCTCTCTGAGGACCAGTAATTAAAGAAAATTTTGATTAGGTTAGGTAAGGTTAGATTTGGACCGTTCTCAAATCTATCTTTATCCCCATTCTCACCAGTCTGGGTAATGACTGAAAGAGTGCGATCGCGGGTACAAGCGACCAAAATGAGATTTCTGACAGGTGTTACCCTACTAGATAGAGTGCACAGCAGCACAGTCTTCAAGTGTTGAGCCGCTACTTCTGCACATTGAGAGATCTCAGTTGTGCTGATATGGCCATGTGATACGGGTGTTGCAAACTGGTCTTCCTAGCCAGGTAGACTACATGGAGAATCTGGGTTCGAGTCGCTTGGGTGTTACCAGGGAGGACATGCGCCTGACGCGATCGCTGGAGATCCTCCATAGGTCTGCTGCCCCTGCAACCCTAACAGATAAGCGGGTTTGAAAAGTAAGTAAGCAAGAAAATTTTGCGGTTCTATGTGTGGCAGCAATGGGTTAAATCTTCCAAAAATCCACTAGCACACACTCCCCATAGTCTACAGCAGACAGTTATCATAGCAAGAAACAAAATTAGATCTATAATGTATAATGAAACTAGATGGAACCCACCAAAATTTGACGGCAAACACCTGTGTGGTTTCATAAACAATCCTCTCCACAAAGACGTCACAACCAAGAACTCTGCTAGCATTGATGATCAAATTACCCAATACAATAATTAATGAGGATAACAATGATCAATGCGCATGCGCACAAGTGCCGATTTTAGTATATAGGATTTCATGGTTTTGCTTAGATATTAACATTTAATGTTTTTTGAAATTTGAAAATTTAAACTATCCAAATTTGAAGTTTGCAATGGTATGGCCACGTGATACTGATGATGCAAACTGGTCTTCCTAGGCAGTTCCTATTTTCCAAGCCAGCCAGTAGGTAAGAGACCAAGGCAGTGACCAAGGGGTCAGCATCAGAGGCGGCGCTAGCTTCTTCAGCGTCCCAATGTAGACCTATGCAAATCTCGAAAATCTCGCCCTTTCAACCTTGGTTGGCGCTCCATCTGACAATGCCATAGCCTAAGAATAACTATGCGTCCCCATGCGACACTTACCGCTTCGCGCCACCTCTGGTCGGCATAGAACCTGATGGCTAGCTATATAGAGAATCTGGGTTTAAGTCGCTTGGGTATTACAGTACTATCTTTATATGTATACATCACACTTTCCGTCTATTTGTTTGTTTGATTGTTTGTTACTCCATAACTTCTGAAGGGGGCAACCCCCCGAGGCTGAAATTTTGCACAGAGGACCTCAAAGACCTGGGGAGTGTCTTAGGCTAGGGCCCGTTCACGTCCAATCTCCCGTTGCCAGACTTTATGGAATCCAACGTGAACAGAGTTTATGGATCCAAGCTTCTCATGCACCATACCCTATGTAGATCCATAGCATATGTGAAACGCTTCACAAATTTCTTTCAAGGAAAGCGACGGCTTTCTCCGATTGTGTTGTTCATGTCCTCGATAATGGCTGGTGTTGCCGCTAACGCTGTTTATCGGCAAGGCTAACTCTTCTTTCTTGAAACATTTTAACCATTGCGCACATTTGAATTGTCCCGACAGTCGGCACCATTTCCCCATGAATTTCAGCGGGTTTCTTATCTTTTGCGAAATCTTAAATTAGCTCGCTGTTCTTCTACTGTGGACGATGTGATAGCAGCGGCCATTTTAAAACGACTTGTAGCATGTAGTGCGCAGGAACAATTCTTGTTCTGCAATGTCTGTGCATGTAGTCAGCCTTCTTTTTGGCTATGTTAACTTTTAAACAGTGACTAGATTTCCTCCGTTAAAAAATTAAATATTTGATATCTCCTCGTATATTTGTTTTCATTGAAGATTAGCTTTGAACTTTGTAATTATCAAATTATACCCTGCAGATAGAATCTTGATCCCTGAGCATTCAAAACAAATTAGAGAGTTGTGGTCAGACCGTCTTGTACGAAACCACTGGGAAATGCTATCGATGATGCATCGTCGCAACATGCAGAGAAACAGGTTGAAACAGGGGACCGAGATCCGATCTGCGAAATATCAAAATTGTATTTTCTCATGGACCAATAAGATAGAATATAGATGAAAAAAGGAAAGGAAAAATTCTGCAACCTGGACTCAAACCAGAAACCATGGTTTCTAGCTAATCGCCTCTAACAATGTGGGTATTATGGATATGATATGGTCAAGCTTTCCTAAGACTGCTTTGCACAATAATAGAGCTGGCACCTGGCTCTCAGAATGGTTTTTCAAAGGAGAAATTACCCTCTTGCAAAACTGCCTTATCATTGGGCTTTCACTACGAATTTTTCTCTCTAGCGAATTTACAATTTGTAATTTGTTCCTTATAACTATTTCATCACCTCCTTATAACGAATTTTGAAACTGATTTCTCGGACTGCTTGTGCACCTTACTTGTCAACAACATGTTTATTAAAAAAAAAAAAAAAAAAAAAAAAAAAAAAAGAAGAAGAAGAAGACATGGCTGCTGTAAAACAAGCATTTCACTTTGGAAGAAAAGCTGTTGACTCTGGAGAAAAGAAAAAAAGATGTAGCAAAACATTTTGGGGTGTTTGAGGGGGGGGGGGGGGTGTGTGCTTCCATATTATCCAGCATTGTTATGGCCAAGAATAAAATCCAAGGGAACACAAATAATGGTGACGTCAATTCTTTGAAGAAAAAGTTTCAATCTTCTCTTTATGAAAATGTGAACAGGGCTGTCCTGAAATAGTGCAAAAACGCACATGTACAGTCAAAAAGACATTACTGTAAGTTTGACTAATCTTGATGACAATCTGACAATCTCTTGACTCTAACTACAAAAACATCCGAGATATGAAATGCTGGTTACAAATGCCAAGAAGCTTAATCTTCCTATGTGTTTTAAACATATTTGTTAATGATAAATGCACATTTTTCTTTTTTCCTTTTTTTTTTTTTTTTTTTTTTTTTTTTTAAATAAATACAATTTATTTTAATATTGGGGAACATTTATAAAATATACTTGTCATTGACAAAAACCATTTCAACTTAATTGCGATCAAAGTCAAGACTGCTATTGCTTTATCTAGGTTTAGATTCTTTATAATTATGGAAAAAGTGAATGGTTCTTTGAGATACAATGTCAAGCAATTATAGACGACGCTTAAAGTATTACAAATTTCAAGTCAATACAGAATTTGGATATTTCACTTTGAAAAATTCTCCTTGACAGAAGACCTTACAAAGACGATGCAGTCACATTTCTTTATTACTCAAGTTTTCATGGAATCCAAAAAATGAAGATGGAATTTTTGGCTAATAAAGAGAACATTTCATTTAAAAATTCAAGATAATTTTAATCATAATTTCACTTTACAAACACCATTCCCTTCTCATGATAAATAAATAGACTGCTCTTAGACAGGAGCGGGGAAATAAACGAGCAGAAATTTACTTCTTAAGCTAACTCTCAAATGCAATTTAAAAATAATGCATCAAAAGCAAATTTAAAGTTTTAAAAAAGGTAAAATCAATTCTTACAAATTAAAAGCATATTTTTTTTACTGCCTGCAGTCATTCAATTAAAAAAAAAACAAGAAAAAAAAACAAAAAACCTTTGTTATCTACAGAACTATTTACATAGTAATTTTATATTATTATTATTATTCATCAACAAAATGTAAAACTTATAGAGCTAACAAATTGCAAATATCTGACTGTGATTCATTTAATGGAAATTAAAAACAATTTTTTTTTTAATTAAAATCTTAAAACATATTTTTATTACAGTGTTGTGCAGTTATTTTATTTTATTTTTTTGCAGCAAATTCATTGAACAAGGAATGTTCAAGTAACATGGATGGAGTTTAATTTTTACTAATACATTGGAATAAATAAACAAATTTGTGAGAAATAAAAGGCTTGAGGCATCAGTTGCAGTCTTTAATTATTTGACTGTGCTAAGAAGAGTTCACTGCATTAACGTTAAGTGTTGTCCGGTCGACAGGTGCGTTTATAAAAGCAATTTGGAAATGGATTCAAAGCATTCCTTGTGACTTAAGAAAATATTAAAAAAATAAAGGAAAACAAAGCTAAATTTTTGGTTGCATGGGAGGTTTTTTGCCTTTTTTACTTTACATAATTGTTGCAGGATTATAAACTTTTTATGTTTGGCACTAAACTCTTTGTTATCTTTAATATTTTTAAATGGTTTACTCTGTACATTATTCTTGGACCTAAAGAAATGAACACTTTTCAATATTTATATAATAGTTTATATACAAAATATTTCGTTTTTTTCTTCTTCTTCTTCTTCTTATGTACATTGATATTTGGCATACATTTAAAGGCAGTGAAATGATGAATAGTTTGATATTTTTTCTTTAAGTGAGTTACTTTTTAAACACGGGTCTCTAAGCCCTCGCCCTCTCTCTCTCTCTCTTCACTTGCATCAATTTTACATAGATGATCAAAATAAAAAAATCTCTAAATAAAAATGTTTATTGCATTATCATTTATAATAAGTCCATACACAGTTTCGATGGCAAAACCTTAGCTGCATTAAACTTTCTCCTTTAAAACTCACCGATAGCACATCCACTAAGCAACGTTTCCAAACGGTGGTTTTAGTTACCGCTCTCTTCTCTCTATCGACGAGTAAGCTGCAAAGTCGTACGTTGCAAGGAACGTCGTGAGAAGCTCGGTCGACTTCAGTCTATTTTTCTTAGAAAAACGTTTATCTTTGAATGCACAGCATTACGATGGAAAGACATGTAAGAGTTGTACTTTTTGGGTACCCTTCTCACATTATATTTTTAATAAATTGTATGCACGAATGCAATGATTGTATCATAAGCTACCAATGGCATTAAAACGTTTGAGTTTCTCAGGAAAATTGTCCTTGTACAAAACTGGATCGGCACGAAACTCGACAGGCTTGAGTGGCATGTAACCGTAGACGTTAGCAAATTTATTAACGCACTCCGAGCGTTCCATCATGTGGGACAAGTCAGCCGAAAGCATCTCTGTGTTAGTACACTCGGGGCATTTGAATTTCTTTCGTGGGGCAACCTAAAAAATTTTTTTGTAACATTTAAAATTTTATAATATTTAGTTTGCTAAAATCATGACCAAAAGACAATGCCAAATACCAGGGTAATTGAAAAAAAAAAAAAAAAAAAAAAAAAAAAAAAATGAGTAATTTTTCTCACCTTAATGGGTGCTTTACCAGTCATATTTGTAACTAGAAAATTCATTGCAATATCTTCACAATTCATGTGACTATCAACCCAATTCTTAATGTCTCCAGGCATAGCAGTTGTATACATGTAACTCCAAAACTAGAAGAAAAGAAAATCAATCCAATTTACTAACTCAATTAATTAATAAATATTTATAAAAATTATTGGCAGGTGCATGTGCAGTTCGTTCCTAAGCTCACTTTGACCTATCTAATCCTTCGTGACAAGAGCTTGATTTAAATAAATGGAAGAAGTAGAATTTCACCTTTTTATCACATCAACTTAAAATATTTGTGTGTGTTAAAAACCTTTTGCTTCTCTGAGAAGTAAGTAATCAGCTATCACATCATACAATTCAGCCTTCATGCTATTTAAGTGCTATGACAACACGTAACTAGAATAAAACCCAAATAAGAGAAGCCGATACACGACGGGAAAGAAATCGAACAGAATTCCATGGACTGCAAGGCCTCTATCGACTTCATTGAGAAGGACAGTATAGAGAACTCTCCATTTCATAATGACAAATAAGAGAAGATGGAGCAAATCTTGGGGAGTTTGATCAACATATTTTTTTATTTGGCTTGTTGTATAATGAAAACTATAATAAAACCACTCATGACTGTCAATCAAAGCACTTTTCATATCACAAACATGCATAGAAATAAACAGTATTAAAGTATTAAAATATTACTTTGTGATAAAAAGCAACTCCTGTAAGAACCATAGAAATTTCATTCGTCCATTCGGACTCGTACTTCCATTTGCTGGTAATATTATCCCACAGATGAACACGAGATGGAAATCCTACGATACGATCTGGAAATTCTCTCCATACCTGTCAATAAAATACATGAAAACCAATGGAATTGGCTGAACTAGTTCTATTATTATTCAACATCACTTTCTAATCCATGAGTAAATTTTTTAAAAAAAAAATTATAAAACAAATGGCAAAAATTTCACAAATACCAAGAATGATATGATGCCACTGATGAAAACAAGTTGTTGTTGTTGTTGTTGTTCAAGTGCATATTTGTTAGATTCTTTATTCAATGATGAAATTCCCATTGTCAATCAGTTGAACATACAAGTGAAGTAGTGTTGCAATTTCGTTGTGATTTCACAAAGCTTTTCGGACACTGCTGTGCCTGGATCATGTGATTTCTACAAGAAGCTTTATTAAATCCCAAAGATATCACAACCTACTTTTTAAAGCTTTTTTTCCACTTTTATGTTCTATCATTAATGGACAAAGAACTAACAAACAAGAAAGGAAGAAAAGAAACCACTATAAAATTCATTTACCAGAACAGTGATTTCTTTCCTTCCTTTCTTTCTTGTTAACCTAGTGTCCACAGTTTTGGCTGTTTACATATTTTACAACTAACAAACATTTAGTGGAATAGCAATGTTTTCTTCGAAGCTTCTTAGTGTTTGTGAAATTTTTGCCAATTGTGTAAATAGGCTTTTTTAAAAACTAAGGAGGGGAAAAAAAAATAATTACAAGGGGCCAACAATTGCGGGATGGAATTATGATCTATATGGAGCAAAAAATTTTACATGGGTCAATCAGAAATTAACGCAGAGTACTGTATGGTGTAGGTTTTTTTGTCCCCCCCCCCCCCTTTTTTTTTAAATTCAATTTTATCCTATGTGTTTGTTAGGCAGACTGAATGTTGAGACATTCTTAAGAAATGAAATTATCACTTCTCAACATATCCCTTCAATTTAATTTTAAGCCATGGAACTACACAGGGTGTTCTTAAATTTCATGTCAAAAATGATAGGGGTGATGGAATATGCGATTCTAAGCAAAAAAGTTCACATGGATAATTGAGAAACGAACAGAAATAAAAATGCCACCACTAAGATCAACAAGTTAATAACTCACTTTCTATAACACGTAGGAAAATGAAGTTTAAAGAAATAATAGGGCACATAAAATGTGTGTATACCGTTAAAATTTGAACAAATTCCAACGAGTAGTTTCAGAGTTAAGCACTCAACATCGTAACACATGTTCACGTATGAGTACTAATCACCATGTGCTACGATGTTGACTACGTAACTCTGAAACTACGCGTTGGAATTCGATCAAATTTTAACGGTACGCACAATTTTATGTACCCTATTAATTTCCCAAATTTCATCATCCTAGATGTTGTAGAAAGTGGGTTATTAACTTGTTGATCTTAGTGGCGGTGTTTTTATTTCTCTTCATATTTCGGTTATGTTCAAATTCGGACCAATGTTCATATGAACTTACTTGCTTAGAATCGCACATTCCATACCCCTATCATTTTCACATGAAATTTAACAACACCCTGTATGTAGATCTTGATCCAGACAATCCTGTGGCAAGATTAATTCTCAATAGCAATATACCTTGAAGTAAATGATATGATTGTGTGACAGTCCATGTCAGTTTGGGTGTCGCATGTGTCCGGCAAAATGAAGCGCAAAATACGGTGTTTTATCTGTCGCTGATGAGCATTGTGTAGGGGGTCAGCGGTCACGTAGCCAGTGTTTTCTTTTTTTGTTTTTAGTTTGTGCTATTATGCTTGAGTATGTTAATTTTCTGTTACTATAAGTTTTGGGTTTAAAAAATAATGGTTATAGGTAAGAGCAGTCATTTAGTAACTTTAAGATCGTTGTGATTGTTTGTTGTTATGCGTCGTTGTTTATTGTCGATGGTGTGCTTGTTGAGTGCCCTGTTGGAGGCTTGTATTGTTTCATTAGAGCTATTCCTGGAAGATCAGACCAACTTCCAACGGAGCATTGTTATGAACGAATTCGTGGTAAATGTTGTTCGTGTCAATTTAAATATTTTTTTTTTGTTTACATTTTCGTTTTTGGGCATTCTAGTGAAAACTCCCAGGCTGTGAGGTTATGCCTGCGATCGTCGTTTGTTTTTTTTCGAACACAAAAACAATGGAGTTTTGGCATGAATGATGCTCTGTGCTTAGTCCTTAACGCTTAATATTAATTTAATATGAGATTCTTAGCGAAAAGTAACAGTTTTATGGAATCAGTAAATTAGTTATTTCGTTTGAGCGGGAAGCGTCAGTTTTCCCTTGGACAGCGCCACCGTTAGAATGAAGCCGTAAACTGCTGTTGATGTCAGCCACGCTGCGGAGGCAAGACACAGCGGTCAAGAAATATTTCCTTTGGAATACAGGTGAAGGGATCTGAAGCATCTGGGTCAGTAATTCCCCCCCCCCCCCTTCCCCGTCTGAATCGTCGAAACCCCACGTGTGCTCATGCATTGCCGTCGAACTGTCAGTGTGTTTATGCGAGTGCACCACTGTGTGAAGGAAATGAACTACTAATTGAATGCTGCCTTGTGTATCAATAATTTTGTAACTAATTTTAGTCGAAGTTAAATTCGTTGAACCCGCCACTTGTTCATGGTAGGACCTGACCTGGGGCACAGGTGGGAGGCATGAAGCACTGAGCACAAATCACTGGGATCAGGTAGTTGGTGCTCGCGTTTTGTGTACTTGATTTTAGAGCACAACATAACAATATAGGCAGCAACTCGGGGGCTTTCCAGTGGCCATTCATTCTGAGGTGTCAGAAACCTGCCATGAAGGAGTTACAGTGTCTCCCCCCTTTTCGTCAGGTACAAAAGGCGACACCGTGCGCGTGTAGCGCAGATGTGAGGAATATTTACTTTGGGGGTTTCTAGATGCGCTCTTAGAACGCGGCGTTAATTGCACAGTATCCCCCGTTTCCCTCGCCTTATAAGGGTAAGCTCTTGTCCTGTCCAGGTGGTATTCCCCCATGAGTGTGCATATCCGGGTTTCAATACTAGGTAAAGTGTACCTAGAAATAAACGCTGTGCAAACCATGATGAGTAGTTCTATGTTTGCTCCATGACTGCGAGGGGCCCCTCAGTCAAATAGCGTGTTGTGAATGGTGTTGTCCTGTTAATGTTGAATGCTTTTTTTTTGGTTTTTTTTTTTAAATTTTGCGAATAAAACGGGCTTGAATCCCGAGCCTTGTGTTTGAGTCAACTCTCTCTTTTGGATCCCGAACCCTTGACGTATCCCCTCCCCGACACTTACCGCACAGGAGGTAGTGACTTTCCGAAGCGGGAGTGGGTACCGTCACAATTGAATTTAAAATAATCAAAAACAAAAATTTCATAAAAAACAACCACTTTATTAATTTGATTCATAAAAAAAAGTTTTATTTAATATTAAATTCTTTAAAAATTAAGTGAACATATATCGCCATTGCCTTATCTACAAAATTGAAGAATAGTAGAATCATTGCTGCATTCAAGCTAAGTAATGTTTTTCAGCTCAAAAATTGTAAATGACATTAAATTATTCCGTTTAAAACAAAATTGTTAAAAAAAATTTATTATTGAAAAATAGGAAAGGAAATTCCACAGCCGGGATTTGAACCAGGAACCTTCAGCTCATGCCGGCGACGCACTAACCAATTGGGTCACTACAGACACGAAAGCATTACACTATTTACACACACGTTTTTTGGACTTGGTTTCCTTTTTAAGTCATTCTTTCAAATAATTTAGTTCTCAAAATTACCAATTGGCCTTTTTAAGAATTGTTAAAAAAGTTAATCTTAACTTAATCTTTTCTATGAATCAAATTAATAAACGTATCGTTTGATTATTTATCTGTTGAAGTATTAAACTTTTTAATTCTTAAAGGTAGAGAGAGTGATTTCTTTGAAGAGAGTAAATCTTTTTCTCTTAGTTTTAAAATTTATACAAAAAATAAAAATGCTGCTCTTACTTCAAAGCCAAATTCTAATTCGTCAGCTGTTAACATAATAATGTCATCATCAATAGCTAATATGGCTTCGGTCTCGATTTCGTCGTACGGATAAAATCTGCAATAGGAGTACAAAAAAAGAATTTAACGTCTAACATTTAAATTTTGCTAATAACAGACTGCACACAAAATTTATTATTTACCTATTACTTAGTTTATTTTCCCTCGTCTGCACTACTTTCAATGGCTTGTTAATTTTTGGCCACATTGATGCTAAAATAATAATAATAATAATAATAAACAAACAAACAAACAAAAATACAGCAAAAGCGATGAAACAAGAAAATGAGCCCATATAAACGTGGATTGCCAATGAACAACAATGAAATAATAATACGGTAGCAATATTCTTATTCCAGTTGGAGAAAAGGAGAAAATGAAAGTGACAGCATATTAAATGCTTGACTTGACAACAACTTAGAGCACATCTGAATTTGTGTGTAAAAAAAAATTGGTACAAGGAACATAAAGAGTTGCCTACTCTTATACATTTAATATTTGATATTCAATTATATAACAAAGTTGAGAATAAGTGCATGCAAACCTTGAGGAGGATACTTTTGCTGATTGTTCCAAACTACTAAAACTTTGGCAAGGCTTGGTGCTTTAATCACTTTGTTGATGACTTGGAAGAGGGATTCCAATCGATCAAAAGTCAAAATGACTGCTGTAAAACCTTGAGACTTTGGTGCAATGTATGGCAAGAACAGTGGAGTCTGAACACCTGGCTTTATTGAAAACATACATGCACAGGCTTTAGAAAAGGTAAGTTGCAGTTAAACAAGAAAAACTAATCTAGTAAGAATTACCTTCCAAGGAATGTCATTCCACTCTTCATACGATTTCGCAATGTGTGGGAAGATTCTATCGTTTACAATTTGTAATACCGTCGTGGCAATACTCTTTACGTCTTTGAAGTATTCATTGAAATAAAATCTAACTTGACGTTTCATTTCTAGAATTCGTTCGTCCGAGTAGCTTTTCAACATGTAAATCAATTCAGAAATTTCATCTTCGTATATAACAACAGCTGCCCTACCACAAAAGAAAAAGTTTTTATACACATTTGAAAAAGAGGCTTTTCAAGCTTATTTAAAGCTCAATAAGGTACGCACCGTAAGTTTGGAAAAAGTAGGTTTTAGTTGGTAACGTCTTAAATTGCTTGGTTAAAATAATTTTTTTTTTTATCTGTTATCAATATCGATCTATTTATTTATTATGGTATATTTGCCAAAAAATGTTTGTTTGACTTTTATAGAAAAAATCATGAGTACGTTACTAACAAGTTGTGACCCAAGTTATGGAAAATAAGCAAAGCATAATCAATAAACACAAAAATGTAATTGCTGCTTTTTAAATTGAGTGTCCATTTTTTTTTAGTGATCTCAAGAAAGCATCCTGGCATTGATAATACAAGTTTTTGACCCGTTTCTTTTCGAATTTCTTCGAACAATTGAAAATGGCTTGTTTCAGGTCTTCACATTTGTTAAACTGCTTTCCCTTGGCATAGACTTTTCGAGCTAGAATTCTCCACGTTTTCCATAGGGTTTAAATCAGGACTGCGGGCTGGCCAGTCCAGAACCTTCACTTTGTTCTGAGTAAACTATTGGGCTGATTTTGACGTGTGGATTGCTGCACTGTCTTATTGAAAAACCCACTGTTTGCCACCAATTTTCTTTCCAAATGGCAGCAGATGAACACTAAGGACGTGTTGATATTTCCATGAATCCTGACATCCACTCATAACTGCATTTGTTTGACCGTTGTAAGCAACCACAGCCCAAACCATGACTGATCCACCACCACTTTGACGACTGAAGAAGCTTCGTTTTTTCATTCTCAGATCATGCCAGCAATGTCTCCATCTGTCAGGACCATCCAAATTGAATTTTTTTCATCCAAAAATACCACATTGTTCCAGTGTTTGGTCCATGACATCTTGTATTTCACCCATGCCAATCAATTTGCCTTATGAGCTTATGTCAAACATGGTTTAACTGCCTTCTTCTGTTATTTCAGGTGGTCATATTGTTTCAATAGTCTTTGGATAGTTCTTTTTGAACCTGTGTCAAAAGACTTCTGGATATCGGCAGCAGACATAACCGGTGTGGATGCAAGGCACAGAATGTGCCGATGTACACGATTCGTTAGCCATCCTTTTCGGGGTTTCACCGTTGTAACGCGGTTTTGTGTCAGAATTTGTGGTTTTGGAGATTGTTGAAAGGCTACATCGCAATTTTCTGGCAATTTCACCTTGAGTATGACCTAAAGCTTTCAACTTCCATACTTCAACAACTACCTGAAGACATCACAACAATGTCAACTTTTAGTCTTTCAAAGTTCAACACAGTAGTTGTATAAAGTCTTAGCCATCAAATATCTTTCAGAAAGATCACACGAAACTGATTTGTAAGGCAGTGAAAAGCTTAACTAATTTGCGTAAAGGGATTTACCATATTTATGTCATGGGGGGTGTAAACTGTGCTTTAAAGATATATTTAAATGTGATTTTTTTTAACAAAATTAACTGAATAATACGAGATAATAAAGTACGTTGAACTTAACATTAGAATCCTTTTATTTTAGCTAGGCAATTTAAAACGTTACCAACCAAAACCTACTTTTTCCAAACTTATGGTGCTTACCTTAGTACAGCAAAAGTAGGCAAGCTTTTCTTCAGTTTGTTAAGTTGACTTATTCTTTGATGCTTCTAAAATTGGGTACTCTATGAACAATTTTAAGAAATTAAGATATTTGTTCAATAAGTTGATACTTTTTCAAAATACACTGATACAATATTCGCAGTCGTCAGCCCTTTTTTGGCAGCCATATTGGAACATACGACGTCTCCTCGCAGCATGACTGCTAGTGGTGCAGCCAATTTTATAACCCTGAACCACTCTATATCCATTGCTTATATTTTGAGTTATGTTGGATTGAATGCCAATAATGAAAGAAAAAGATGATTGGTAAAGAGAGAGACAGTTGGAAAGCTCAGCTGTTTTTGTGATATCTTCTCCTCTCTGGTAGGCTCGCAGTCATTTTTCTTGCCTTCATAAAGACGAATAATTCAATACCTACATACTGAACTGTTTAGGACCTACAGTAATTAATCGCGTTGCATCAACGTCATCACTGATATCTTTCTCTCGAATACCACGTACAATATCAGTCGATAACAAACTTCTCGCCATTTCTTCTTCAACATTTTTTCAACAATTTCAATAATTCGTTGTAACTATGTGTTGAAACAGTTTAAAATAAAACACCAATAGATAGAGAGTGGTTCATGCTTATATAGTTAGCTGCATCATTAGCTGCTGTACTATATAGTGTCATCTGATGTTTCCAATAGAGCCACCAAAGGAGATAATGTGAAGCTTCAGTCAATGGCCACTAGAGGGCTAACAACTAACGAATTTTCTTGCATTTTAGAATTAATGAACTAGACAATACTATAGCCGTGTATTAAAGGTGAAGGCCAGACTTTTCTTGAGGAAATCTACATTACACAAAATGGGGCACATATGAAACGATCTATAGGCGTCTGCAAATGCTAAAATATACTGTGAGCATTAAATGAGTCTCAAATTGGGCTTAAAATTCAAAGATATTGTATTAATTATAATGAGTGGACAAAACAATAAGGGGTCATTCAAGTATTACGTCACGTTGCTAAGAGGGGGAGGGGGTTGTCATTCTATGACAATTTGTGACGAGGAGGAGGGAGGGGGATCAACACTGTGTCACGTCACAGTCACTTCAGAGGCAGTCCAGAGTCTAGGGATGGGGAGTCCATATGTTTTTTTTATCCCAAGTCCCAATAAAGCCCCTTGCAAATAAGTCCTGACCTTTCTTGACAGATCAGCAATGTTGTTCACCGTTTTGAAGCTCACTGAGAATAATGCCAAATCGCTTTCTACCCCTTCCAGTGCCTATGTCTTTAGATAGCCTACTATCTAAAGACAATTTTCTTGCATTTTTCTAGAATGATACAGGACTCAACACAGCAGAAGATAATGGATACTATCCATCTATTTTTGTAAGTAGCATATTTCAAAACACTTTGTTAAAAGAAAATCCATTATTTGTTGAATTTAATGAAATATCATATGACAAAGCAATCCCATCACTGAAAAATGAAACAAGAAAAAGAATTTGTAGTAAGTGTAGCACCTATCATGCCTCACTTACTTATTTGAAGCATCATCAAAAGAACTGTACCAAAAATACTAATCATGTAGTATAACAAAACGACATGAAGTTTAGTCATAACGAACATCAAAGAAAAGCAATATGATGCTGAATGGATTGAAAATAATAATAATCCCAGTTATTGAAAATGTAAATTTAATATCAATAGAATTCCATTTAGAATGTCCCTTAGAATAAAAAAAAGTAACACATTAAAAATAATAAAAAATTATATTTATTATTTTTTTTACAATATTTTGAAGAATGGGGGGGGGTAAAATTTTTGTGATTTCCCGTTAAGGGGGGGGGGGTCAAGGAATGTGATGTGGGGGTGGGGATAGGGTATGAAAATGGTAAAGATCAGCGTGACATAATACTTGAATGACCCCTAAAGATACATCCCTAATAGCATGAGTGTAGATAATGCAACACCAGGAACTATAACATGGTCCTCAAGACTTAAGTAATCAGAGTGGAAGCTCTGATAAAAAATGTAATGTCATTTTTTTATCACTACACCCCGATGAGAAGGGATGCTAGTATTTTATATTTTTTTTATTTTTGATTTAAACAACACTTTTAAGTTTCTTTGTGTCAGATACAAGGTGTTTACTTTGAAGTGATCCACCCAAATATCCACAAATCTATTAAAAATTGTCAACAAACTATACAATGTTAATACAATGCTATAGGAAAGAGAGGATGCGCAATCTCATGCTCACATCAAATTTGACCTCTGCACTCTTTAAATTAAAAGTTACCGTGTAAGAGGCAATAAATGTGGCAATGGAAAACCTGTAGAACCCACCATGTTTACCCGTAAATCACCATTTTTACATAATTTATTTCTTTATTTCAGTATTTTGTAACAGATCCTCTCAATTCAATTCTCAAAAAAGAAAAGAAAATCAAAAGCAGAGAAGGTTGATTAAATTTTTAACTCTCAATAAAGGGATTTACCTTTTCCAATCGAGAACTTCAGAAAATGGTAAAACATAATCGTCGCTGATGATAACAGGAATACAACCGCTCAATAAGGCATCAAAAAGAGAGACTTGGCCAAGACGGGCTCCACGAACAACCAAACAAAATGGTGCATCCTGGAAACACGGTAGAGAAAAAAATAAAATATTTCATCTATTAAGGTTTCCTTTCTAATAATCTAACAAACTGACTATGTACTTCAGGAAATTCTATTGTTATCACTGTATGTCGTGCATCTGAAATACAGGGTTATTCAAAATCCTATTACTTATGTTATTAAGTTGAGTGTTCCTCTACATACCATAAGTTGAGCAACTTTAATATCATTCATGCTTTTTACTTTAAATGCTTTGTTTAATTTTTCTGATGCTTCATTAAGAATTTACCAAATTGCACGCATAAAATTTCCAAGTAAGGAGGAGATGGAAAAATATTCTCATGCTTCCGTTTGCCAAAGAATTTATTTACGAAACATCATGGAAAATGTCAAGATTTTTCAGGGGATTAGATATATAAAATCAGGTGGTTTAAAAACTGAAAAAGAATTTTCACAAATTTCAGGATAACTCTAACCCCATAAAAGTATTTATTAAAAAAATCATCAAAGCCATTTTACGATATGTATTACAATAAATTTATTTTATTGTAGCAAAAACTGTTCCTCATCCATAGAAGAGAGCACAGGAAAGAGAAATTGCTCCCCAACAGACAAAACCCAAAACAGTTTTCCCATTTCTCATTTGGCCAAAGAGCCATTTTTTTCAAGTCCTGGGCCATTTTTATTCAAAGTTTAATTAAATCCATTTGGGAAAAAAATTAGAAAATAAATGTAAAAATGAAAGTGTGTACGCATGTGAAAGATGTTTTAGATAGCATTGTTATTATGATTACATGTTTATAATTCGCATTGTAAATAGAAGAGTAATTTTCTTAACTTAGTTCCAGTTCTTACTTGGTAAGATGGTTTTCAAATAGAACTTTCATGATGTTGTTTTTCCCCGGCATCATGAAGATGTTGATTAGTTCATTTAAGGGCGATTGGTGTAGAATTTGATGAAGGGACTCTCTGACGTTGACTTCTAGATGATTAGTGTTGATGTACACCGATCGTTTTTCAAATGATTGATATAATAAAACCTGTCCTAACGACCATCCTGTGAGCTTAAAGTTACATGGGAAATTTGTTAGCGAACGATCACCGGTCTAATGTGACCAGTGACCGGCATTTTCAATGCTCTATGTATCTAAACCTGTATCAAATAATCAGTCTATAACGATCACTTACACAACCTAACTGCCAATTACATGACAACACTTTTCTCTGTAATCAACCAATATAATGACCACCTGAGCTTAACGACCACTTTTGCTTGATCCCGTGGGTGGTCGTTATAGACAGATTTTACTGTATCATTCTACACTCTAGCCAAAAGTAACCGGACACTTTAGAGTTTAGACGTTTTGTCGAATATCTAGAAAAATACTTGACATATTATCCTGAAAGTTCAGAGGTGTAAAGAGCATGTTACATCTTATATATTTCAGTGAAAGTTTTGTTCCGAAGGCAAACAGGGAACCAGAAACAAAGTGAACCAAAAAAAAATGTTTGGGATCACCCTGTATAAGATAATGCTCGAAATGCATTGTAGCTGCAGCATATGATTAAGAGGCTTCTTTTACTTATCTGTGTTCATTTGCATGAGAATAGCATGAGAATCAAATTTTCCCAGGTAATGAAATTTTGTGTGGATATATCAGCTTTACACAGCAAAAGGGTTAATGATAATTTTTTATTGAGTATGTATAAAGTTGAATTATTGGACTAGAGTTCTATAATAATAGTGTATTATCTGTCTCTATTAAAGTCATGGGGAAATATATATATATATATATATAAAAGGCCTTACTTGCAATATGAGAGGATATTCAAAGACTTCATCATTGTGACAACGAAAACTGTAGTTCTGGAGCAGGTCATTTGAGCATTTGTCTAAGACTAGAAATTCGGGTTGTTCTTCAGCCAAAGCAAGAAATTCTTGTCGATATTCATAATGGATATTAACTTGAGAAGATATGACCAGCCACTTTTTAGGATGACTACAAGCAGAAGAGAAAACAAGTTTTAATGTACATTTTCGTTATTGTCACTAACTATTCTTAAAAACGTGTTGAGGATTATTGTAACTTTCAAAAGAATATATTCAAAGTGAAAAGAAGATTTACATCTCAAACTGGCGTGGAACACTCTTTTAATTATCAATAACTAAAATAAAGCAGTAATTTACATAATATACATCTACAAACAATTCTGTTGGGTTTGCAATGCAACATTTGTAATGTCAGCTGGGTGAGGCCATCATCCATCATAAATGTTGACATTATTTGGTGGGAAGGCAGAATTCATAGCGCTTAAGTTAATATTTTCTTTGTCATCCATCTGACACCTCCAATCCAATATTGGATGGCGACTACTTTCTCTTCTGTACTCAGCAACTTGGTGGAAGGCAATTTGTAATGAATGCCAATCTTCGTCAAAATAAATTGTGCATAGTGTTTGACACACCATTTCTTATATATTGAAATGGACGCCCGGGGCTCGACAAAACCGGTAGCCTGGTAGCCAAATGGAACTACCTGTTCAGAGATGGCTACTAAGATGCGATGCGTGGTAGCCATTTGGCTATTACCTAGGAGGATTAAATACACTTACAACTAATCTTCCAAGCCTTGATTCACCAAAAAACTTTAGTGAGGTGAAACAAGCAGCAAAGTTCTTGAAGATTTCATAAGATTTTCTACTCAACACTGTGCAAAGTGGATTGCAGCAAAACATGAGATTTTTCTTTAATTACTCAATAACTTTGAAATTAGAAAAATTCATTTGGAGAGTTCAATAACAATTTGCATCAAAAGGAAAAAGGATCTTAAAATTGATCATGTCTTCCAGTTTCATCTTTTGTCTCCATTGCTGCAGCTGACATTTTCAGACTGATGAAAGAAACGTCACAACCACCCAAATATAAAGTGCAATCATCGTTGTTGTATATTTAACTTGTTTGATCCAAAAAATCAAAACATCAAAAGGCTAACGATTTTCTTTCAAGAGCATGACCACAAAAATCTGGTCACTGTAAGCATTAACTTTTTATTTTTGACGAGACAAATCTTACTGACGAAAAAAAAAAGACGTTTTTGAAGATCAAATTTTATATTAATTAATTTTAATGTTGCAGGTTTAATAAAATAATTTTAGTGTCATATCGATAAAATTTGGGAATTTGGTAATACTTGAGTTAACACTACAAGCATTATTAATGTTGGCTACTGAATTTTATTACTAGCCTACTTGAATTTGAAACCTAGTAGCCAATTGTCTACAACTATAAAAATATTTTATCGAGCCCCAGAAGCCTAAGAAAAACGTTTGGACAGTGAGAACTTTTTTAACAAATCCCGATACCATCACTTAAGCCATATTGCGAGACTTGTCTGTACCGTTTCTTTCTACTGCCAGTGCTCGTGTCACAGTTCCGAGATGCACACTTGTCTCTCTGCTTCATTATCTTTGCACTGATGCCATTACAGCCAGATTGTGTTGTGTTTACATTTGTTAGTGATTGTTGAAAATGTTTAAGACAATTTCTGAGTCCACGGACTGTGAAGTGCGTTCTGTAATACGGTTTTTGAACGCAAAGAATGTTAACCCGGCTGAAATTCATCGTCAACTTGTAGAGATTTATGGGGGAAATGTAATGACTGATGGAACGGTGAGAAAGTAGGTTAGGCAGTTCAATGATGGACGAACCAATGTTCGTCACGGGCGGCCTTCTCTTGTCAATGATGATTTGGTTGAAAAAGTGAATGACAAAAAAAATTCGTGAAAACAGACGGTTCACAATAAGAATGCTTTGTAACGAGTTTCCACAGATTTCAAAAACTGTTTTGCATGAGATTGTCACAAATCGCTTAAATCATCACTGGTGGAATCTTTCTAGAAAGAGGGCATAGAAAAGTTGGTTTCCCACTACGACAAATGACTGAACAACAGTGGCAACTACGTAGAAAAATAGTTTAAAAAATGCTCTTTCATGTAAAAATAAATTTTGTTTTGAAAGAAATGTTTTTATGTGTTTTTTTTCCAAAACGGTGCTTACTCATCCTCGTATTTGTTTTGGCCTTTGCTCCATCAGTTACTTGCCAAAGTGCTCTAATTTTTACCGTATTTATTAATTCATCATTGTGTATAAAATTTTTTTTAGGATGATGTTGATATTAGTTTTAGATTAGGTTAAGCTTCTGAACTGCTATTGGGATCTGTTTCCCTCCAGTCAGATGAGTGTATTTGCAATAGCTAAGGCTTTATCCACTGAAGAGTCATTTTTATTAAAAGAATGAACCACAATTACTGATCCAAAACTCAACAGTTGCAATCCACTTAAGCAATCGATTCCGAATTAAAACTAAAGTAGAGAAACAGAATATAAAACGCAGGCTTACTCATCAGGCCTTCGAGGAAGATCGAGAGATGCCGTAAGAGGGTTTAGGATGGGTATGCTAACGTCAAAGCCTCTTCGATAGCTCCACGTGGAAAACCCACCTCCAGCGATGATGGCTTTATCGCAAAAGACATCTAAAGTGGTATTGTAATCGGGAATGCTTCCTGGCAACATGTTGAAGAGAACGTGGTTTTTCCCTTCGTTCCAGCTAACGTAATAAAGTGAAAACTAGTAAATGAGATTTACTTAGTTCCTAATGATTAAATGGTTTAAGATAAATAGGAATACGGTGAAGAGTGGGGAAATAATGTGCTCACTGCACACCTAAAGAAAACTTCCAACAATGAAATCTAATCTACAGAAAATGACTTGAATCTGGATGAGCACAGCTGATTTCCTCCAATTATAATACGGTAATAATTTGCTACTGACAATGACCTGATACAAAGGATTAGCATGCAAATCAGTATGCATATGCAAGAGCAGCAAATTGTCAACTCATTTGATTTTCTTTCTAAGAGGAGAAGATCATTGTTATAAAAGAAAGAGAAAGTTGACTCTGCAATACTCACAGGTTTCTGGTGATCAGCTACTGTTGCAACCATGGAATACCAGTCGTCTATTATAGATATTACTGTCACCTTACAACCTAGGCATATTTAAATTAAAATCTTAGTGGTAGTTGCAGAAACGATAAATTTTATAGTACACAACCGCTACCAAAGAGTGTAAACAGATCTCTGCAAACTAGTCAACGATTTGCTGTACTTTCAGTCTCTATCAAGTAGTCAACTGTAATATCACCTATACAAGGGATTGGTGACATGGTGCCCGAAGCACATTTTAGACGCACTCTCACTCCCCACTCTTCACCGTATTCGTTATATTCTTCCCCCCCCCCCCCCCCCCCACAGCTGCTGTGCAATTAGTTTACCTCAAGTAATAACCGAATTACATTGATCATGCAATAAACATACCGATTAGAAAAATTAAACTAAACTATTTATTTGCAAAGTTACTTTTTGAGTCTGCCTTGTAACACAGAACATCACAAACTGATAAGAACTAAATTGGAAGGAACAAGATTTTGATAAGAAATAAGTTCCACGAAACAAATTGCCTTGGCCATACATTTTCCCCTTCTTCTGAGCAGTGCTAAAACATTATTGGAGTGCTCTTCAGTTTCAAAAAAGTGCCTGTCAGTGCAAAATGTTTTCTAGGACAAAAGTTCTTTTATAGCAGTTAAGAATTTTAATTTAAAAGCGTCGTGGGGGGTGGGGGGCAATGCAGAAAACATCACTACGTGAGAACTTTAAACAATATTCTCTACATACGACTGGGAATGACAAGATGGAGCTTTGTCATTGTCTGTTAAGAGAACAAATGTAATAACAAAGACTAAAGGCCAATTCATTATCTACTTTCTCGGCTGAGACTTCTCAACTGAGTGTTCAGCAACAATGCAGTGACATTGTTGTAACCAAGTGTTCTTCATCTCAACAATACAAATCCATTGTTGCTGAAAACTCAGTTGAGAAAATAGATATGAACTGGCCCTAAAGGCTTAGCAAAACACCAAACATTGACTGCTTACGTCTCATTTGATTTTAAGATAGGCCAGGCATCAAGTTAACAATTCTGAAGCACTAAAATCCCAGCTCACTCCCTTTTATTCTTTGGTGGTTAAGAAGGAGGGCTTTGGAAAAGCTTTATGTAAAAGTTTGTTTAAGCACCGGGGAGGAAGGGGAGAATACAGACCGAGGCATGATGCCTTTGTAAGGACAAAACGAGATTCGTGGCACGGCATTCGTACGAGGTGTTGCTTACTAGGGTAGCGAAGCCAAGATTTGAGCGGTCTCCTTGAGACGGAGATTGTTTTGATTGAGGAGGTCGACGGGTGGAACAAAGATGCACGCCTCCTTTGGGTCCTCGGTGTGAAAAGGCGACTCGATGACGGCATCGACGAGGCTCTGAAACTCCCTGGAAACTGGATTGTTGATGGGGATGCCATTCTCGTCGACGAATTTGGCCGGTGGGTAAACGTAGACGGACATTTTGTGGTCTTCCATTCGACCACAGCTATAGACGTCGAAGCAGTTGTAGTAATGACAATCGGGGTCTCTTCTCTTCGGGATCGGGCTCGAAGGTAGAACGACCACTTCGCGTTCCTTCTCGAAACCGTGAAAGAGCAGCGTCCACGGCCGCATCCAGGCATCCTGGGGCCAGACGAAAAAGGCGCACGCAGTCAGCAGGAGAATGACGAGCAGCGTGGAGAAGAGCACTCGGTGAGCCTGGTAATGTTGTATCGGATGATAACCGACAGTCTGAAGTTTCGTCACAGGCATCCTTACACAAACGCAAAACGAAAGAATCGTGCGAAACAAAGCTCGCTCTCTCGTTACCAGACCTCATCCACCACTATGACGTCGCTTTTCATCATCGATGCCCGACATTTACTCGACGTGCCATTAATGCAGTTTGGAATCTAAAGAAAAAAATAAATAAATAAATAAATAAAAAATCTTGCAAATGTTCCGAGTAGGAGGGGCGATGCAGAAGTAATTTTAAATTCAAGAATTTTAGCTAGAGTTCCTAATCAATAAGGGAAATTAATTTAATTCCTTCCAAATTTACATCTGTTTTATTGCTCGATGCAGTACAATTATTAGCGTAACACGAGTCGTCGTCACCTGCGGGTACCCGCGTTGGCAATGCTTAAAAGTAAAGTGCACCATACACTTACAGTTTAACTGGGGAAATTAATCTGTCAGTTTATAGCGAATGAACACGCACATACAATTCGCTTCGAGATTGTAGACTGCATGCAGGATGAAATCGTTGACACGTGGGTGGCCGAGACTTCGATCTTGCGTGCGATCGATTCAGAGCCCACGGGAAATCGGTTTTAGGTTTCACGACCAAAACAACTACGCACTTCCAGTTTGACCGTAGTAACGGTACCAGAAAGATCTATTTTTGCATCTCTGACAGCAGGCGAAAAACTTTCAAAGAATGACTCAAGAACGGTCGACGAGGGTTTCATAGTATGCTACACCTTAGATGCTTAAATTATTAATGTAAACTTTTAGTTTGGAGCAAACACTGGACTGTCGAGGAAACGGATACCAAACCAACATTCGTTTCTTCTTTTATCGACTATTGTATTGGCAAAACTACTGGTTTGTGGAAAGTAAAATACAGGGGGATTCAAAATGATGTTGGCATTTCAAAATTTTATTATGCAATTATTTTATAACAAACTAACCAGACCGGGTTTAAAATGAAGGAAAACTCAAATGTTCTATGCAACTCCCTCAAGTCGCCCGGACAATGTCAAGACAATAGTCAATCTCATCCCAAACTCCTTTCAGCTTGGATGTAGAGCTTGAACCATTTGAAACCCGTATGGTTTCATTTTGAATCGTCTCCTCAACACGCACCACACAGTTATTTGTGGAAGTTGCAGTTCACGACTAGCTTTACAAGTCGATTTCTGCAGGCTGCGGCGTACGTGGCCCTTATTGCTTCCACCTTTTCTTCACTAACACGTGCCTTCCTGTGCTTTTGCATTTACAAAGTCGTCCAGTTTCCAGAAATTGATCATACCACTTACGGATGCTTTTGTCAGTAGGGCAATCTTTATGAAGTTGCCTACAAAATGCCCACTAAAATTATCGAGTTTGTTTTTGCATACTCCAAGATGCAATATGCCTTTTTATTCAGAGCCGCCACCTTTACTTTTATCGTGACACTAGTGCCACCACAGCGGGAAGGTTAAAAATATTTGAGTTTTCCTGCATTTTAAACCCAGTCTGGTTATATAAGAGTAGGAGCTGTAGTAATATTACAATTAATTAAAAACATATCTACTCCTTTTAATGGAAAATAGAAATAAAATAAAATGCACTAAGAAAAGTCACCCAATGAGGTGGGATGTTACGGAGACTGATGTGGAAAAAAACACAGATGAAGAGAACGTCTTGTAGAGCAAGTCACAGTAGAAACACAGGAAGATACACAGGAACAGACAACGCACATAAAAGTAGGAGAAAATCTGGTGATGAAGATCCGATGATGAGAAGCACAGTTGATGAAAACAAATTATTATAAAGTTGATGAAATTACAAAATGGAATAAAAATAAAAAAAAAGTTTGAGATTATTTATCTCATCTTCAGTTTATCAATAAATTTCTGAAGTAAAATTTCAGATAAAAACCTAATAATTACAATTGAAAAAGTGAAGAGGTTGAAATTGTTGGTTGTCGAGAGCAGGGAAATGTTATCCTCTGGGTTATGTCATTTTTTTAACATGATAATGTTTTAAGGCTGGACATCTATTTATAAAAAACGTGATGCGAAAACCAACACCAAAAAGTGTTACAGAAACAGTTTTGCATTGTTGTTGCACGCTTAACCATTGTTGGCGCCGGCTTGAATCAAACGCCGGAACTGGAGAGTCACTGACCATTGTTGTCTGACCAACAATTTTTCTTCAAATCTTTACTATAGATACGTATATTATGAAATATATTGAAAGTGTGGTAACAGATAGCTCAACTACACCACGCTGTCTTACCTAGCCGTGTAATAGCCGAATGTTTTGCTTTCAGTATTTTGAATGAAGACTAATGAATGCTAGTGTAGTGGATGGAATAAACTCTTTTCCATTACAATAAATATATATGTTATTTTTCGCAATTTAATTCATAATTTATTATTTTGAAACATTTAGATTTTTTGATGGTTTTTTTGAAGCCTTCAATTTATTTATAATTTAAGCACTGGTTGAATTTCTATGTGCTTTGAAGTGCTATATTTATTCCTTCCTCTCTATACGTGCCGGCTAAAAAGAGCGTTACGGGTGATGCAATAATTTTAATTTTCCGTCATACAAAATACACTCGTTTTGTGATTTTAGATACTGCAAAAAGCTTTCACATGCCGTGTTTGTGGACCCGCATTCGATTGTGACCACAGATGCGAGTAAGAAGAGGCACCTTAAACATAGACCCTGTGTTTGCTTGACATAGCGACAGACTCGATACCTGCGCTTATTTTTCCCTACTTCAGTTTAATAAGCCCTTATTCAATATTACTGATGTACATGATTCTGTAATTACATGTACATGATGTACACGACTCGTCCATAGATAAATAAATAAGAAGTTTATATACTGTATAATATATTTATATATTTGTTGCATCTAAAAACATTATCATGATTCGCTGTTTCGGATTGTAGATTCGAAACTAAGTCACCTTTTTATTTTCTACTTTACACTAGATTTTTCTCCTAATTTTATGTGCGTCGTCTGTTCTTGTGTATCCTCCTGTGTTTCTACTGGGACTGTTACTCTATAAGCAGGGCCTTCTCTTCACCTGTGTTTTTTGTCCACATCAGTCTCCATAAGACTCCCTCCCAGTCTGGTTAGAATATGTTATAAAATAAATGCATATTAAAATTTTGAATCATCCTATACGATTCCTGTTCTAAGAAAGAAATGAAATGCTAACGCCGCCTACGAGAAATTATTGCAATTTTATAAAACAATTATTTCAATGGCATGGTCAAAAGAAAAATGAACAATTTGCGATGGGTGGGTGCTTCGTCAAGAGTGAAAGCATCAAAATTTGCTACTTTTTAACCCAAAATCTCTTTGCTCTTTACGTTGTCTAGTAACAGGCCACAAAAAAAAGAAAAGAAATTGCGCAACCCTTTTTTTTATGACGCATTCTGCTTCACAACTGAACTGCGAGTGAGTGGAGTCACAAATAAAGTAAAGAGCACTGCAGGCAGGTGGTTGACGCGTTTGTGTGCGGTGCAATGAAATTTTCGTGTACAGCCCCTTCCTTCTTCAATACAGGAGCAGGGAAGTGTTGTATGTGTGTGTGGGGGTGGGGGTGGGGGGGCCCTTCTTCACTTATCACAACGAATCGATTGCTACTTCTCGGTATACTTAGCGGCCACTGTTAGAGCACGTGTAATCGACTCGAAAAGACGCACGAAAATGCCTGAAAAGTTGATACAGTCGAACTAACACTTAATGCCGTTTTCAAGTTAACCTCCTAGCCATTTCTTTAACTAAGCTAACATTCCTCCCTCTTCTAAGCTCAAGCTCCTAATAACATAACAACATTACACAACCACGTGACCCAATTTATTTCAACGTCAATTTCTCTTCTTTTAACTTATAACAACAACAACATACCCACTTAGGAGATCAATGACGATGATCACAAACGAGCCAGATGTTAAGTTGCGATTAGTCTAATGCTATGCTACGTCAACTCACTCACTCACTCGCTCGCTCGTTCGCTCTACTCTTCACCGAGACAGTCGTCTTAATCGGTTTAAAGGATCGGCTCATTCACTCAGTGTTTGCTTCATAATGGATTACCTCGAGCCCTTTAAAATAATTATAAAAAAAAAGAGCCAATCGTGTAACGCACTTAGTGTGCCGAACACCATGTATATCCGTTAACCACTTACCGCATCGATTTCTGGCTTACTGCCATCTTGGCAGCCATCTTTAAAAGAACGAACATTGCCCACAATGCACTGCGTTGTACATGCAAGCTGCCGCTGCTGCTGCCTCGCATTCATTCCTGCTCTCGCCTATCCCTCCTTTCACTCACTCACTCACTCACTCACACACACACACAAACATACACACGCAGACATTACAGAGAGAGAGGTACAGACAATTGGAATCGGCGAGCGTAAAAGAAACAGAAGAGTTATGTAAAAATGTTTGCTGAATAAATCCAGTGCGTTGGATTGTTGTTTGGTTCACTGTGAAGTCGGTGTCCATTATTGTCGAATGGGGAGTGGGCTAATAATAGGGAGGAGGTGGAGGAGGTGGAGGCGAACTAAAATAGGGCGGACCGGGTCCATGTGCTCAGAATGGGAAGGGGGGAGGAGAGGAGGAGGAGGAGTTGGAGAGCCAGAGATGTGCGCCAGAGAAGCCAACCTCCTCGATCGCAGAGCGTTGCGCCAGTGGTTCGAGCGAGCAAGTAAGCCCGAGTGACGGAAAGAAGAAGAAGACGACGACGAAAAGAGAACGGCGGAGGCTGGCTCGCTCTCACGAGGCATTGGACGCTTTTTGGATTATGACGACAGGAGCCGTGCGCCAGCAGCAGCAGCAGCGACGACGACGACGACCACCACCGCCGCCACTACCCCAACAACAACAACAACAACATCAACGGCAGCAGGAGAGAGGGAGGCGACCGTCGCCGACCACGCCGACGACGACGATGATGATGATGATGATGATTTAAGGGAATACACGGCCGCGGATTAAGCAATGCCTGGCATCGTAGTGTTTAATCGTCGGTGGTCTGTGGGCTCCGACGACCTCGTCGTGCCCGGCGTGTTTCTCCTTCTCCTGCACACCATTTGGTGAGTACCTAGCTATACCTACTTTACCTGCGTTTCTGTCTATGCAATCGAGAGCAGCGCCCTTTACTGACAACCCCACTCGGCTGCTCTATCGGGTTCTTCCTTTGACGGCGCATTTTTCTTCGGCTCGCGTACTCTCCATGCACTACCCTCTCCTCGCGCTGCGCATTTGAATAGAAAACGACAAAAACTCACGTACCCTACTCCCCTATACTCGGTGTGTTTCTCTCCGATAACCCTTGTGCCGACGTCGACGGGTAGGGTGTGCGCATTCGTCGTCGGAGAAATTCCTTTGCCGCCCTTGCCAATGGCCACGTTAAGTATTCGCTGTAATGAAAAACAAACACGCTCCACGCGAAACCCCTCCCCCTCAAAATGTGAATAATAAACAGAACGGCAATGTCGCGGGCGCGTTCGTGTTTGCCAATGAAGAAGAAGAGAAGTGGATCGCCTTCATCATTATCATCAGCATCATCACCCACTTCTCTTCTTCGTACTGCAGAAGCCATGCCAGGGAAGAAGGGCGATCGACGCAATAGCAGCAACAACGTCGTAGTGAGAGGGGGACCGGAATGTGAATGAAAACGAAAAAGAAGCAACCCTGCCCGAAATGCAGAGGAATGAGCGCGGTGCCCATAGGCTTCTCTGCCGTCCGCGTTGATAGGACAGAGAAGCCCCCTCCCCTTTCGACTGCACTTTACGATCCTCCACACCCTCCCCCCTTTCTTCCTTTCCTTGTGACGTCTCTCTCTTGCAACTAGACCGATGCCACGCGTCTCGTGGCCTCCATTTTAATGGGCAGACGAATGGGTCGCTTGTTTGGGGAATCCAATATGCGAAGACAAAAAAAAAAAGAAAAGTCTTTAAGAAAAATGCGAAAACAAAGAAAGCATTGCCTCTGTGTAAACGGGTTCCCCCTCCCGCCACGTTCTTTTAACAACTCACTTGCCCTGCCTGGTTAGTGAGTGAGTGAGTGGGTGGGTGGGTGAGTGATAATTTTACCAAGTGAATGGACGCTTTAGTTTCGGCTTTGATTCCCGCCTCCTTCCGTCGACTGAGTGTACATAAAGGAATCCGAAGAGCAGGGAATCCAAAGCCGAAACGATAGGCATGCGACCTTCAACCGTTCAATGTGAAAAGAAGGCTTTGTAAAAGAGAAAAAAAACACTCGAAACAAGCCGGTTTCGTTGGAATAAAAATTAAAGCTCACCATTTTGTCATCAAATAAGGGGGAGGATATTAAAATGTAGACCGAGACATTCTCTTTAAGTTCAACAACGGTGGAGTAGTGGAGTTATAGGGCAAGAAAACTAGAGACACGATCCCTTAAAAGCCACTCTCAATCTATGTTGTTATTAAACATGGAAGAGAATTTAGACAATTTGAAAGCATGCTATGCTGTAGTGACACGGAGGAAATTCGCCTGACCCATCCACAACAGAACAATCTTGAGGAATTACTGTAGTCAGCAGCAAAAGATCTCATCCGTCTCCATGCAACATCACACTCATTTGACCTAGGGTAGGTAGATAGATAGATAGATAGATGTACCAGTAACTTACTGTGAAATCAAATTGCATTTTGAAACGTTTCTAGTTAGACCATTAAATTGGAAATAGAATGCAGATATCGCTTTAAAAACTATTAACTTTTCCTAACTAATGCATGAATGAATCACCTGTAGTTAATGCACCAGAAGTTTATGACAGGTAGTTTCATCAGTAATTGACAATGTTTTACTTGCACATTTTTATTAGATATTTTTCCAAAATAGCTGATGAAATGAAGCATTTTTAAGAACGTGTCAAGTATTTAACATTAACTCAAAATTGTGTTTTTTAAAAGTTGTTCATTTCTCTTTTTTTCCTTTGAAATAATAAGAAATGAAATCAGTTCACTCCCCTGGGGTAGAGTGTAAATGAAGGTGCTTTTCCAGTAGTGCAATATCATCAGATCCTGGCCAACGCATTGTTCGTAGAAAAACTGGATTTTTGACGATTGTTCTCCTACTTGCAAAATTCATCCAATTCATCCTGTGCTACTTCTTCTTATCATAGTCAACAGAACACATCCTTGGAAGATAACTTGTCCTGGGCTATCTCTGTGAAAAGATTCAGGACCAACAAAAAGAATCGGCGAATAGGGCCTCTAAGATTTTTGTCAAAGTGGGTGATCTAGAAATTGACAATACAGTTCCTCCTATAATTGACACAGCTAGAAATTAAGAAGTTACACTCAAAACCATCATGTTTCCTTTATTACATTCTATAGCACATCTTTTATTAGTATATTTCTGTCCGTTTTTTTTTAAACACAGGTCATGTCAATTATTAGTGAGACTACATATCTGGGTTCTAGTAGTTGACGGTGGATTAAAACAGGTCATCTGCATTTCCTGTTACTACTAAAAGTATTTATTGTCCACTGATCACACAAAAAGGTTCACGTAAAGTGAATAACAAATATTGCATAACATTCATGAAATCTATTCAAGTAATCAAACCCTCCCGTAGTTGTTCCTTTCAATGTTTTTTCGGCTCGGTAAGGCATTGAACAATCAACACGTGTTTGCAGCCATCGTAGGGAGCAAAGTTCCTAGTTTTCTGCTGTTCTGGGAAGCCTAATACGAGGTGGCCCTTTTCTTGCCTTGTTACTTTATTAAAAGCGTTTAATTACTTTCAACTACTGGTACAGTACATCCACCCTATTCATTCATCTATTTTAAGAAGTGTAGGGAAGAAGACCTTATGCGTTCCTTTATTTCGTTAAGAAACAGCAATCAATCCTGTTCTCCGTTGTCATTCTCTCATGAGTTGAGTGTATTTTCTTTTTAAACAGCGCACATATTTTGTAAAACACGACAACACTCGTTCACTCAAAAGAAGCAGGGGTTTATTCGGTCGCCATCGTGTCGAAACGTTTCTGTTGTAGTCGTCGTCGATGCTTTATGTTTGCATTCCTCGAGGAAAGGTACGTGATGACCAGCTGGCCTCTCGTTATGCTACGCAGTCCGATTCAACATTGGAAACGTGTGAGGAGGCGTGGCTGTGGCAACCAAACATTTGACGTAGCAGCAGCAGCAGTGCACGTCGTGTCCATAGCATTCCGAGGGATGAGAAGGGATCTACTCCGAGAAGAGGGGGGGGGGGGAAGTATAGGTTTATTGGAGATTCGCGGAATAGAGTACAACATTTTCTCCTTGTGATCTAGACGAAGGGAGGAATACAAATTTTTTAAGCTATTGGTGTCTATAGGCGTCTATTTCTTTCGATAGGAAGACAGTTCCTTTTCCTTCGCAATTCAGTTGAGGCTAGTTTCCTACATTATTTTGCACTTCAGACACTCGAAAGGCTCACAAGGCCAACGCGCCCAAGTCGTCACTTCGATTCCATAGCTCACAGGTAAGTACACACGCTCGAAACCAAAAGTTTTTTCGATAGGTGGGTGAAGTGATTCTTTCGGTCCTGTTGCCTTCAGCTTCATCGCTTTTCTGTAGCAAAAATAATGACACACAATTTTGATGCGGATTCTATTTTACACCGCTTTTTACATCGCTTTCTATTTTACACGTGACATGCCATATTTAGTACTACATAATCTCTCTCTCCCCCACCTATCTGCATCGTTGTAACTCTCGCCTGAGAGAGAGAGAGAGAGAGAGAGAGAGAGAGAGAGAGAGAGAGAGAGAGTGTGCGTTTTCGCTCACCTTATCCTTGGAGCTTACTCAGTTTGCTGTTGTGATGGGCGCAACAAATAGGACGTTTTGGATTTGACCTATGGGTCATTCCACGTCAATTCAGGCAGAAATTTTGCAGTTAGCACGACGAGGATTTTTCAAGGGGAAATCCTGAGATCACGCACTTCCTTCGGAAGGGAAGTAAAGCCGTTGGTCCCGTGTGGTCCTTTGCACGTTAAAGGACCCTTGCGAGGCAAAATTTGCGGCCCCTATAACGCCATCCTGAAATGACCACAGCAGTTGAAAAGGCCGTTAATACCAAACCAACCAACCCTAGGGAGTTGGCAATGAATGCCAAATATTATTAATTTCTTTTCATTTTTATGGAAGTTACGGACATTTAAAATTTGAGAAATTTGAGTGGGGGCCTTATCTATGAAGTACTGTAACTTCGGTTGTATTTTACTTAGAAAGATGTGATTGGTGACAACAAACATCAATACTCCCACGAGCGCGTAATTTTTTTCCCTTCCTTACGTATGAGTCCCTTGGGTTGGCCCTCTCTTGGTCCACCTCTGGGACTTGGCCTCCGGACTTGATCCGAGTTTGGTTCCCCAAACAACAACAACAATAATAATAATGATGAGTGTCCTGTAACAGAAACGGCAGTCCGATGCCTTCGATCACCTCCCCCTCCCACTTCCCCATTTCTCCAAACCTTAGTAAAGTACAAAGACCACGAACGGGTTTTTTTAAAGCTCTCATTTCTTCAATGTTCTTGTTCTAGGAAAAAGAAAGGAGGCCAGACGTCTTCTTTGGGGAAAAGGGGACTGAGTCAAATTGCGCCATTTTCCTCGGAAACAGGACGACACCGGCTTTGGCAAAAGCATAGCCACGAGCACCTTGAATCGCAAACGGCGCGAAAATGAATAACTCGACCGAAGAAAGAAACGAATTGGTCCGTACGAAGATAGACCCATCGTGTTTGTGTTAACACGCAATTCACGAATAATATGCATGGACCAGCAATAGGGAGTAAGTTTGTTTTTTCGTGACGAGAAGTTTTTCGTAAAACAAAAAATTTGACGCGACTTCGTTAAAATTAGAGGATTCTCATACGTTACGAAAAAATTTCAACAACCCACCCAACAAGACCAGACGCGTTCGGTCTCATCTGTCCCTTTGATGGGTGTCAATCGCGTGGGGCTCTTGAGACACGTGGGATTCAAAGAGAAAGAAGAGGACGCTTCTTACTTTGGTCGACAGGGTCAGTCGAAAAGTCTTGGGCAAGGGCGAGCGCGTGCTTTGCTTCTTCCCAGGGATACGATCGAGGAACACACGCGCGTCTCCTTCACTTTCATGTGATTATTCTGTGATTCACGATGACAACTTTCCTGTTTCCTCTTGGAATTCCGCCTCCAATATTTCATTTCACTCAGCTTACGTCATCGCATTATAAGTTACGGTGGAATATTCTTCCGCCCCAAGGATGCTACTTGACTTGTGCATTCAGAAATATATTTATTTATTTATTTATTTATTTGAAAGTATAGCACCCCATTGGCTACAAGGAACAGAAAGCGCAATTCCACACAATGGATTATTATCTTTGACATGGATCTTATGTAAAAGTAAAGAAGACAAACAACTGTGGAGTTTTCGTAGCTGCCGAAATGTACAGTTTAATAGAACAGTTACTCTTTGTTTCATAGAAAGTGAACACAGGGTTTGACTTGAAATTGACCTTGAAGAAACTGATGTTTCGGATAGAGGCTATCCCTTTGGTAAAGTAAAGAAGACAATAGAGAATTCTCCTGAAAGTGAAGAGAATAATAGACTGAGATTCTCTCTTATTCTCATTACCCTGACAAAGGATAATAGCCTCTATACGAAACGTCACTTTATTCAGGGTCTTACCAACCTGTGTTCAATTTTTCTTATTTTTATTCCAGGTATCTTGTGTCTCGTCCTTCTTTTTTTCTACCCCCATCTTTGTTTCATAGGGAAGGATGTTATAAGGAAAGACGACTCCATCCATTGAGCAATACAGTGGGCCGGGCTGTGAGAGTCGCACAAGGCCCTGTAGAATTCTTTGAACTTGTATTAGGCGTTAGTACATAGCTTTTACATGATTGAAAAGGCCACTCGTAATATTGAGTTGTATGCAACTTGTATCCTCGTCATTAAGAATTGGAATGCAGAGGACTAGAAAATAATTCCATAGTTTAGTTTGGTAATATCCCCAAACTAAGAGAGAGAGAGAGAAAGAGCATGGGAATTAATTTCTTTCTTTATTTCTTATGTAATCCGTTGGAACGATACAAGAAGTCGGATGCAGAGAAAAGGAAAAAAATGAATAGGAAAGTTTTTGATGAAACATGTGAGTCATGGCGTTTATTAATGTAAAAACTATCACACAACATTCCTTCAAATCAAATCCTGATCATTAGGATTATGCCATTGTTGAATTAGCTCATCCTAATTTCAGTTTTGTGAGTTGCAATTGAATGGGTGAGCTGCTGCGGGTAAGACGATATCTATCTATGTAGCTTCTTTATCATCGGCGGGGCTTCAATTCTTTTCAGTTTCTTGGTGCGTCTACATGCTGGGGTCCTTTAGGATGTGGCGTGGATGGGATGGAAGGGTTAGTGCTCATATACATTTCCTCTTCTGTTTTGTCGATTTTTATTAACGCACTGAACGGAGGGATTTGTACATGTTGAGATCATAAGAGACGACTGTTCTGTTTGAGGAAAAGGCGTAGCGTAAGCCATTGTTGCAGAAGCTCTTATTTGTTTGATTTCTCGGGTTAGAAGACCACATTAAGGTCGCCCCATTGAGTACGGAGAGCGTCGCTTTGCTTCCTCCGAGCTATTCGTGGAGCAATGAGAGAAAATTGTCCCACAGGTTGAGGCCGCCGCTCAATTTCGGAGGTCAAAGGGAAACACGAGTTCAGTCCGTAAGCTTACGTGGTGGCCACATTGCCCAGGGTCAAACAGAAGAGGACGATATTAACAAAACGATCCTAATAGAGCAGCTGACACGGGGGGGGGGGGGGGGGGGGGGGGGGGGGGGGGGCGCGGGGCGGCGG
>JAHWFO010003745.1:1923106-1951781 GCA_023313115.1 Rhysida immarginata
TTTCCTTCTAGTATCACTCACGCACAGAGCGAACCCTTTATCTGGAAATGTTGCCGGAGGAAGGGGGGGGGGGGGGAGAGTAACTTTTTTTCTGCCCTTCTCTCGAGTGCAATGTTTTTGCTGCTGCGAGCGGAGTTTCATCTGCTCGGAATCGATCACTGTTGCGTGACTTCGTCTTGTGCTCTGCGTGATCTTGCATATGTAGAGTGGACTGTGCGTGTCTATGTGTTTGTGTGTTTTTTGTTATTTTGGTGTATGTGTGTGGGTGTGTGTGTTTATATTTCACTCTGGATATTTATAAAAATTCAATGACAAATCCTTTCCTGTTTCCCTTTCTGTTCAGTTGTGCGAAACGTTTGCTCGACGTCTCCGTTTGGAATAGTCACGTGATTTTTGGCGCCTTTTGTTGTACGTTGTTGTGGTGTGGTTGAAACCCGAAGTGCCAAGGTCGTTTGAGAGCAGAAACTGCCGCTGGTGGCGGATGATTTACGCGTGGTCGTCACGAAACACGCTTTGCGTGGGAGGAGGGCACTCTTCGCGATGCGCATACGCGGCCACCACCACCACCACCACCACCACCTCCTCCACTAACTTCATGTTTTTGCCTCCCACTCACTCACGAGATCCGTATCTTTTTGCTTTTATGGCTGGGCGCTAGCGCGTTGCGTGTCGTTCGTCGCCGTCCATCTTGACGTCGCCAAAAGCCGTTTTCTCTGACGGATCGTACAAATGCCGTCGCTAAAAAGGAGGACCAGCTTCCAAAATAATAATTACTCATAGTAAAAAAAAGACCAATTCCATGGGCTCCCCGTGAAATGACTTCGATTGAGTAAGGAAAAGTGGCCGTCATCGAGTGTGGACTTGCCATCGATCCGTTCGCCACCCCCAACAAACCAGACGGACGCTCAAGGTCTCTTTGAAGAAGATGCGGAGGCCATTTTGTTTTTATTTTCATTCGCCATAAAAATCTCCCCCTCCTTCCCCCCCCCTCCCCCTCCAAGTTATTGTGGCGTAGTTGCGTCTACTGCTCCTAAGCGACAGACAAAGAGGAGCCTTTTCTTTTCTGGCGTGTCCTCGTTATCGTCTTGTGTGTTGATGCCCTTGTCTCTTTGATTTCCATGTTCAAATAGCTTTCGTGCTTCTTCTTGGCTCTGTGGATGTGTGTGTGTGTGGGGGGGGGGGGGGGGGGGGTGCATGCGCCTCGCGATGTTCTCTAATTGGCTCTTCTCTCTCTCTTTCTCTTTCGGCGCTAGAAAGTCCTTTCGACTTTTCGTGCGTTCCGAGGACGACGATCAAAGTGAACGACAGGGAGGAGGGTGGCATTCGCGGTGGTGTCGTTTAAAGCGATTGATTTCATGGAGTGCAGAAATCGCGCAGTTTCGCTTCCATTCTCCTCCTTCGTCTGGGTTTCTATTTTGCTGTTCTGTGGAAGAGGTGACGTCGATGAGTAGCCAGTTAGTGACGCCTACGGCTTCCCATTCCATCACCCGCTCGAATCCGTTTCTCCTTGCACGGACGTCATCCTTTCCAGGTTCGATGAGGCTGTGAAGCAGAACCAGCGTTTCTTAACTTAAAAAAAGGTTTCACCGCTGCCGACATCCACAAAAATTTCTCCCAATAAAATAAAAAAAAAGCATGAAGGCGGCGAAACCCACAAAGATCGCTCGGTACCAAAGGTGGCTAATTATTATAGCTAAAGAGTTCCTTTATTCATCAAGGCGTTGCGATCTGAGAGGCACTGCTTTCACCGTCACCCTCGTCGTGGTCCTATTTAGTAGTTGGTGGTAGTCGTGACAGATGTACTTCATAGTAGCCATTTGCCTATTCCACACGTGTCTATCTGACAGAGTGGGGTAGTCTATCGTGTCCCAAAATTTAGGCAAGAAGTCAATTTTTAGGAGTGGAAGAGGATGCACGGATCAAATTTTTTCGCTGAGAGTAATTGTAGAGAAATATCTCCGTGTGAGGAAAAAAAGTGTTTTGTGCGTTTGCTGATCTGAAGCAAGCGTACGATCGAGTGACTAGGAACGTCCTTTGGAGAGTGCTGAGAGATTATGGTGTGAGTGAACGACTACTTGGGGCAGTGCAGGCAATGTATGTGAACAGCTCTGCTAGTGTGAGGACAAACGAAGGCTTATCTGAGGAAGGTGTGAGGCAAGGGTGTGTGATGTCCCCGTAGTTATTTAATGTTTTCATGGATGCATGTGTCAGGGATTAATGACTTGGGCGTGAAAGTGGGCGATGAGAGAGTGTGCTGTTGATTGTATGCTGATGACGCTGTTATCCTGTCGGAGAGTAAAGAGGATCTTAGGACACTGGTGGTAAAAATGAACGAGGTGTGCAAGGGGTAGTATATAGGAATAAATGTGGAGAAGACGAAAGCACTTGGTTTTTCAGCTGGGAGGGGAACAAACGCGATGTATGATTGAGCTGAACGGGGTGAACCGGGAGCATGTTTGAGATTTGATGGTGAGATATTAAGGAGAGTGAATGCTGGTTTGAAGGTCGTAGGCGCACTTGGAAAGTATGCTAGAAATGAGCGTTTATCGAAGAATGCCAAAATGTCTGCTGGAACCAACTCTAAGTCATGGGAGTGAAACCTGGGTGTGGAATGAGAAGCATAAAAAGCGACTGTTGAAATGAGGTATCTGAGAGGTGTGACTAGTGTTACGGGACTTGACTGTATTCCAAATGTTGTAGTGAGAGTCCAAATTGTGGAATGCAACGTAGTAATGTGGCTGATGCAGTGGCAAAGTCAACGTTGAGGTGGTTTGGACATATGGAACGCACGAATGAGGAACGACTGACGAAACGACTGTATGGCGAGTTGGTAATGTTGATGGTAAGCGAGGAAGAGGGAGACCGAGGAAAGAGTGGAGAGAGCAGGTGGATGAATATGAGCTTGAGAGCCTGAACAATAGTCGTGCTTGCATGAAGAAGAGAATGACCGTGGAAGAAGCTGGGATGGTGTGTAGAGACCGGAATGTGTGGGGGCCGATTGATTAGCGATGTGTCATTTGGTTGATCCGTTTTTCTTTTCGTGTGCTGCCCACCCTTTATGTAGGATAGGGGCGTGTTGTTGTCAATTTGATAGAAAACACAGATTTGTTCATTAAACATTGTAAATTTCTTGTGGATTCACCATAAAGTGTAGGGAATAAATAGCCCATCGGGTCAGTGGCCTCCACGGCTTTGCTGGCACATACGCCAACATTTCGTCAACTTGAGATGTTAGATCAGTTGCAGAGGTTAGACTGGCGTGATTTTCTCACCATCCGTTTCAAGGCTCTCCGAGTCCGATCCGTCAGTTTAGTATATTACTCCTCTTCCATCTTCGAATCACATTTTGGAATCTCTAGACTACTCGCGATCCCTCGAATAGAAACATTGCTCATAGGGCACCCAATCGCCTACTACTGCGTCCATACTCTGTTAGCTCACTTCCGCGTGGCATTGCGTTCTTCCAACTCACTCGTTTTGGAATAGAGAGACGCATCTAATTTGAATCGCAAACAAAATTTGCACGTTTCGTCAGACGTCCGAAATACTTTTTCTCGCATCTAGTTAGTGCCTGTAATGTTGGTCGCACGACGATTACGGTGTCCACGAGTTTAAGATGGAGTTTCTTATGTGAAAAGGGGGAATAGCTGCTTTATTGCATTCCATGGGAATTTAATGCTGCAATTTGTTGCTGTTTATGCAGACAACTGAAGGCGATAGTTTTGAGCGGTGAGTGCTGTGTTGTTGATAATCTTCTTCAACGTTGGAAGGTCATTTTCATTGCAGCAACTGGTCACGGAGGAATAATTGTCGAATGAAAAAGAGGCTCGGAGAGCTTTATTGTAGACGGCGAATTGTGAATTTTCAACGTTGAGGACCACATAATCGACGATGGAGGACAGAACTTAGGCGTTGTTCCCAGTCGTTTCACCAGCGCATGGGACAAAAGCGCATAAAAAAGCGTGCATTTGACCAAAGGCGGCTACACGTACGACAGAACCCTTCTTCCGCAGTTTCAAGAGGAGACGGGAAGTTGCAGGGGCCTCTTCGGTGAGATGAGCTGTAAGTGAGCGGCCTGGGTCATTTCCACGCAGTATTTGCCCGCACGTGGGGCCGTTGCGTCATTGTCGGTTCCGTTTTGCGGGCCAACTGTCGAGACTGCATCCGCAGTAAATTTGTTTCGGGAAAGGGAGGGGCTCATTTTACGCGGATCGGGTTATTTATAACACTTGGGTCTCGTTTGTGGAGGTGAGAAAGGAAAACGCGTCCCTAGAACACGAACCGAAAGAAAGAGAGGAGGGTGGTGGTCTAGGTTGGTGTGGCGTGAGCCTTATTTTCAAGATTTTCGAGGAGAAAGCACACGACAACACTTAATGAAGTCACGCAACCGTTCGTGTGTTCTTCCTTATTGTATATGCAAACGAAAGAGTTGTCAGAGAAGAAAGGAGGGTGGAGTTCTTTCTTCTGCAGCATTTTAGAAACGGATCGTAATGTGCTGAGCAAAGAACAACAAATGGAGGAGGCGTTCTTCTTGGTAAAATCGATGGAAAGACGCAGCCCATGCGATGGGAGTCCAATAAGCATTTCTCCTTTTCTGCCTGCTTATCCCCCCCCCCCCCCCACTCACTCCACGTCCAATTTTAGTCTACTTAACACGCATTCATCTGTTTAGTTTTGTTCTGCACGGCACATACAAGAGAATCGAAAGAATTCTCAGTACAAGAATTACCTAACCTAACCTTCCCAAAATTTTCTTTCCATTTTATTGAGAGAATGAAACGTGAGAGCGAGAGAGAGAGAGAGAGAGAGAGAGAGAGAGATTCTTATGAAATGAACGACGCTGTCTTTTTCCTGAGCGCTTCTTCCTCCCCGATGGAGCCGTTTTGCAGTTTCCAGAGAGCGCCTTCGGTCCATGATATCCACGAATTTGGCCTCACGAATTTCATTTTCCCAATTTCGATGGGGACACTTTAATTTTTTTCTGAGTTCTATCGCCTAGGTCAAGGAATAAGTGTCTTGTCTCGCCTTGCACTATTCTAGAGTTCCGCCATCGCTCGTTCTTCTTCGTTACTTGTCCATACGCAAAAAAAGTGGTCCACTGAGCTTGCTCGCTTCCAAGTCTCACCAATTTGATGATGATCTTCTCTGCATCATGTCCACTGCCGTACGTCGGCCTATTGATTTACGATTTTTCAAGTGTTACAGGCGACACTCCCGCTCGTCATTTCACGGTGATGGCCGGTGGGCAACACGTTCTTTTAAGGTGACAGCCATCGAAGGGAAGTTGTGGTCTTTCGTGGACGAGATGTATGCTACAACATGAGTAGGTCAACAAGTCACGGAGGAAGTCGTAAGATCTTGCAGGTGTCGGTAACAAGGTTGCAAACGTACTTTCGACGCGTCAACCTATAAACATAACAGTTGTGCACTGGTGTGTTGCTATAAAAGCTAAACTGCGGTGAACTAACGAGAGAGCGTTGAGGCACAGGTCTTCTCGCTTTCGAATCGGCGAATCGCACATTAGAATTCCGCTGAAGGCACGGATGTTTGGGTTGGTCCTCGATTAACACGAAGAAACTCTCGCAATGTAACAGCTTAATGAAACAACAACGACATAGCTTTTACATTACACGTGCAACGCTGTAAGGTGGGAGAGAGTTTCATTCTCTTTTTCTCCGGAACCCATTTCGTCGGTCGTCTTCTTTATTTTGCGCTTATTTTTGGTAAGACTTAAAGTAGAGAGAGTTTTTTGCCTCTCCTAGGTTTGCTGCGAGATCACGGTTGTCAGGAGCTCATGGGTAAAGAGGAGCTCCCGACTCTTCCGCTGGTCCGACAAAAATCCGCCGATTTTGGTGGCGTCACGTGACCTCTCTTGCTAAACCTCAACGTTGTTTCCCTATTAACAGTCCAGTTTCCTGGTCACAGGAAAGAGACGTGGAGCGAGCCAACTCTTTCTTTCTTTCTTTGGGTGAGGTGCGCGTCTATCGATCGCCCTTCTTCTCCAGGAAACCGTCACCACGGAGACGGGAGCCATTTCAAAATTCGTGAATGAAAAAGAAGAAGAAAAGGATCGCCCAGTTTGTTTGTTTGTTTGTTTCTGTTCATAGACACCAACCGAGCTTCCTCCCATTCGATTTGACAAAGTTCGTCCTCGTGCCGAAGAGAAGCTCGAGCCAAGTCCGCCAAATTCAAACGGGTCTCTCTTTTTAAGATCATCGGTGGTGACGACAGGAGGAAGACGGGGGACGACCTCGAGGGTTGCTTGGGCGTCCTGGGTCCTCCACTCCGATCGATCGATCCGTCGCGCACACAAACCGTTCATTAACCAACGCCACCGTTCGCTCTGCGGGGAACGCGAATTCAAGCACTTCCCTGTCTCCGAGGAAGGGTGGCATTTTTTTGTTAAGTGGAAACCAGTTGCATTCGGCGCTACATAAGTTCGCCCAAAATTCATTGAAAATCAAGGCCCCTATCAGCGCTGCGCCCCACATGGACACCCGAACTTGTCTACGAAACCAACCCCACCCCTCCCCTCCCCTCCCCTCCCGGCGATATATGAATTAAGCCCGAACAACAGAAATTCTATGCATTCGCAAAGGTGGGATGGAATCTTCATTATTAATGAACCTTATTTATATTGCACAAACTTTGCCTTGCATTGTTGGGCATGAGATACTTTTTCTTATTACAGTGACTTCCAAAACTGTCCCAGTGTTAGAGAGCGAGATGTTCATCCATATCCATTATTGATATTGTATACATTACAATAGAGTCACCATTGCTTTCATTTAAGAACTCAATATCTGAGCATGAAATACAAAATTTTTCAAAGATTATTTTTTATGTAATTAAAGAAAAAGCAACAATTTGTCATTGGGACAGTTTTGCACCTCCTCTTCAAATGAATGTAATCAGCCTGGATTGTTCCATTCAAACATCAGGAACCACGTATTCTTACAATTTCTTAATCCAACGGTTTGATATGCACCAAGTTCTGCATAACTGTCAACAATGAAGACACATGCAATAATATTGATGAAGGGCTTTCTTTCACGATTAGGAATTGGACGCACAACTGTAAGCAGAGTTCGTGTTGCATCTTGCACACAAGATGAAAGAAGGTCGTCCACAAAAATTAACTGCAAATGATAAAAGAAAACTGGTTCGGATGCTGTAGATGCTGTCCAAGTGAGCCAGCGATTTATTGCTGAATCTGGTGGAACAAGTGTCAGTTGCTCTACTGTTGCGTTGACATTTCAAAGCAGCAGGATTAAACTCTGCAGTGAAAAAGAAAAAGCCTAAACTGACAAAGAAACACAAAGAAGTCGTCTCCAGTTCGCGATACGGCATCAACATTGGACCCAAGATGACTGGAAAAGAGTTAGATGGTCCGACGAAACAAAAATAAACCGATTAGGATCAGATGGTCGATCGTGGATGTGGAAACGTCCAGGATCAGGGTTAACAGAACTGGTAAATTTGATGGTGGCAACCTGATGAATTGGGGTTGCATGACATTTACAGGAACTGGTTTGATGTGTCGAATTGATGGCAGTATGATCGCTGCCATGTACTGCGACATTCTGGATAACTATTTCATCCCTACTCTGGATTGATTTTCATGGACAAGACAAACAAGAGATTATATTCCAGCAAGACAACGTTCCCAAACATCGAACATGCCTTGCCATACAGTGGTTCCAAGACAACGAAATTGAGGTTCTGAAGTGGCCTGCACAATCTCCAGATCTCAATCCAATAGAACATTTGTGGGAACACCTTAAAAAGCAAAAGGCCAGATATCCGACTGAACCAAAAGGAATGCAAGAATTGTGGGAAAGTACAAAGATGGAATGAGAAAATATTTCTGCCCAAACAAGTATTAATTTAATCGACAGCATGCCTACACGTGTTGCTGCTGCATTGCTGAAAGCCAAAGGAGGCTACAGAAAATATTCAATAAATGTTGTTCATACAAATGAGTTCAATTCATAACACGGCAGCTAAACTGTCCCAGTGACAAATTGTCGGTTTTTCTTTAATTACATAAAAAAATAATCTTTGAAAAAATTTTGTACTGCACTTATTTCATGCTCAGATATTGAGTTCTTAAATGAAAGCACTGGTGACTCTATTGTACTGTATGTACAATATCAATAATGGATGGATGAACATCGCGCTCTCTAACATTGGGACAGTTTTGGAAGTCACTGTATATTAGTATGTATGCCCTGCCACCATTATGAATATCGATATCTAAGGTAGACAGTGACCTTCCTCTTCCTTTGAAGATCAAGTGTGCAAAATTTCATCAAGATAAGAATAAAACTGTATATTTGTATAAGAAACAAACAAACAAACAAACCAACCCACAAGCATTCTTCTTTATATATATATAGAGAGAGATAGAACGATAGATAAGACGCATTGCTCCACCAGTGTCAGTGGTTCCATTCTGAAATGCCAAAAGAGAAATCATTATGAGTATGCGTAACAAATTTCAATGCATCAATACAATTAAGGTGGGTCTGGAAATGATAAGCAGCAGTCATGTTACTATACTTATTCGTTTTATGTAACCATACAAAATATTGTTATTCTAATTAACTCGCAGTTGAAGATATGCTCGGGCATTGATTTCAACATTGTTTGCAGTATTTACGCTGAAATCTCGACCCAAATGCTGTCTTCAGCTCATCCATTTCATTGTAGTCCACTTTTTTCTCCCTTCGTAAACAGATGTGGACAAGATGCCCTAAATGTTTTCCAATGGATTTAAGCACCCGCTGGCCAATGCATTCCACACCCACATCTTCTAGAAACAACCATTCTCAAGTACTCCTCTTACCATTTAAAACTGCCAAAAAAGGACCTCCAATCAATATGGCATCTCCAACATATCCTGATCATATTCTTCCAAAGCCAAAGAGGAAGGTCACACAATTAGTAAACACTTAATCATACCAAGTTCAAACTTTGTTTTTCGTCAATTACAATAAGACTGCCCTGATCCTTTAGTAAGCCCATTCTTACCTCTTGTCAATGCTTGTGTTTTTGCGTTAGAGCTGGCTGTATCTTCCTTTTTTCTTGAATACTAAGTGACCAAATTACTTGGTAACTTTAGCAATAACATTATCTTCTGTTCGTGCAACACTTCTTAATGATTTCCCATAAAACAATTCTTTTCGTCCTCTCATCGTCCACTTGACTTTTTACTGTCATAACAATCACCCCCTGTTGAATGAAATTATTGACAACACACTCGTAATTTTAATTTTGCAAGATTCTTCGCCGCTTTTTTAGATAAGGAAATCCAGATTACTTTTTCAATGGAATACTTGATTCTACTAACACGAGATGCTAAAGACAGGTCTAACTTTTGGCTTTATGCAAATTACACTGTACAAACGTCATGGACAACTTAACTGTGCTTACCATTTCGAGACGGAGGTAGTTTATGTCACGAGGAGAATTAAAATCGAATAGAAAAACAGAAATCCAACTGGCCTGCCTTGGCCTAATAATAAACGCTGAGTCGGGGCATGGATGAAAGAAACATGGTCGGGGCCTCCTACGAGTATTATCGCGAGCCGGCGTCACCGGTGCTTCAACTTCAAACGCCGACGTTGCCGTCTGTCTTCCGCTCGGGAGACCTTAAACACTGGCATTTCGTCTGCGGTCTCTGGCTCGGTGGATTAATGGCGACGTCAATTGTCTGTGGCCATGTTGGAAATCTCATTCAGGAGAAGAAAGAGAACAGGCCATGTGTCGGTTTCTTTCTCTCCCATTGCAGTCGCGACCTTCTTCAGGCTTTGGGGCAACACGATGCTTTGTTGTTGTTTTTTGTTTACACGCTTTTATTTAATTTCACTTGTTTTTCTTGCAAATGGCTTGCTTTCCTCCTTTTCTTCCTTGTTTCGTTCAAGACAAGAGATTTTCGATCGCGTGACATAGTCGATGGAGAAGCCACCCGAGACCATTCCACGTGACCATTATCTTTGGGACAGACACCAACATCCATGTCCGCTCGAAAATGGAAAGCCTACGTCCCAGCGCTCTCGGCTCTTCTTCTGCCATGGGCACAGACCACGTGGAAGTAGCCACCACGACCGATCGATCTGTTCGAATGGCGACACCGAATCGTGGGAAGCAATGGGCTACTCACTGGAGGTGTGCCAGGGGATCGCGCATTGAAGCATTTGTTGAGTCAACTCGTACAGTTCCTCTTTTACCCAAGACAACATTTGTCCTCCTACCTCATCGCTACGAGAAATTATTCCAATACGCTATTCTATGGGAGCTAGCTATTCTCTTTTGTTATTGAAAGCCCTAGATCAGCATTAGTCCAGACTAGAATTGGCACTCTTAAAGAGAGGCTTGCACCCTGAACGGGTAGCCTAATAAACCGTTCCAAATGGACCCACCAACTTGATTCGATTCCGTTTGTTCCGTAGAAATTTGCTTCACCAGCGTTTCGATTGATAAGCGAATCAATAGAGCAGCTCAGTTGTAACAACAAATCCGAGCAAAGTGCGAGTCACCTGTTTGTTCCACTCAAATGATTTGAAACATTTCCTAACATCTTCGAGTTGCGCCATAAAAATCCACTTCGACCTACCTTCTCAACTTTCCCCCCTCGAATTTTTACTTTTCTGCGTTTTATCCAACCAAGTACTCGATGATACTACCAAGCTTGAGGCAAAGTGGTGCAATAGAGATGTAACGGCGCTTAAGATCGACGTAGCTAAGAAGAACAAGAAGTCGTGACCTATAAAGAGCAAGTCAAGTGAAAAGGAAGGCGAACATCAAAATCCATCGAGAATAGGGTAACTGTTGAGCATTTGGACAGTCGGATTGTTGGTATTGGCTTGTCACGCGCGCTCCATTCATTTCCACAGCAGACCGACAAAGACGACCGACAGACGAGGTAGTAGACATAGCAACAAGAAAAGAGGTCTCTTTCTCTGTTTTGGGATTGGGGTGTATGTCGCTGATGACAGCGGTGGGTAGTCTAAGCGGGGAACTAGCGTTTGATCAGCGGGTGACAGCGGAGTTCGAATTCAGGCGACACTCGCTCGGGGTTTCGCTCTCGCTTCTTCTATCGCTCGAAGACGGGGGCGGAGCGGAGCAAACAGTGTCGTCATACGAGTCAACACAGGGCGACCAATGAGAAGGAGGATTACGCACGAGTCGGAAAATTTGAAAATTCAAATCGGGAACTGGAGAGAAATGGGAAGAGAAAGAATCGTGAATTCAAGGGAGACGGGGGAGGGGGAAAAGTGCGATGCCAGAGGAGTGAAGCGCAATGAGCTTTACATGGTAAAGCCGAGTGGAGAACTCCGAGACGGTTTGTACGGCGAAGGGAGAAGCGGCTCGCCGGGAGATGTATCGGTTGCTGCGGCAGCATCGAAGCCGTGCCGGCAAGCCTTCAGGGCGGAGATTTCCGTAGCGGAGCGACGGGAGACGAGTAATGGTTTCGTCGGTTCGAATTGGAACGCCCATATCCACTCCTGTTTCTTGGTGGAAACGGTATCGGTCTCGCCCACAAGTCTAGTGAGTACAATTTTATTAGTGAACTGTGGCTATCGTGAGTTGGGCACAGTTTTCAGCGATTTATATCAACGTGAGCTGCACGAGGAGGTTTCGATGGTCTCCGTGCCTATCTAAATTATGGGTACGGTTTTGCATATGTGGAAAAGTTATATTACGGAAACCTGCCTATGGTCGTAAAATTCCCTTTGTTTGATTTATGGATAGGCAGTTAATTGTTAATGTGACATGTGCTCTCGTTTAATGCCAAATGGTGTGTTGTATTTATTTCAGTGTGAAAAATATAATGAGAGTGTGTCGTTTTAAAGGCCGAAAAGTTCTCTGTTATAGTTAACTGATAAGGACTGGACATTCATTTATGTTATAACGACTTTTTGAACTCTTTATGAAATTATTGAGCTTCAAATTTTGAACGTGTTTTATGTTGTTTAATGAGTATTACCGGAAATGACTTTGGACTTCAAAGCTCCGCATTATGCAATGTTATGTTATGATTGCGCGGTCATGTGAGTGTTTCAATATTTTCCAAACAGTGAATTGGGTATATTAAGAGGAGATCCCCTTTTATGCTAATTTCAAATTTTGTTTGAACAGGTTAATTAGTAGTTAAGCGTAATTTTGGTATTGTTGTGTAAGCGCCGTTGGGTTCATCTTCGTTAAGTGTTTTGGTGCTTGCATTAGTTTAAGACATTTGTCATTTAGCGTTTTGTTGTGAATTACAGTTCTAGTTCACATTTTTAGAAGTTATTACCTTATGCATGAGAATTGATTGTGTATGTATATCGTTTGTTCACATAGATTTAAGCGGATTGCTTTTAATTGTGGGCCTATGTAATTATTTTGATAGTCTGAAGCTGTATTAGGATTGGTGTCACCTTAGAGCTTAAGGTGTATGTGCAATTCCATTCATGTTTATTTATTCATTCAGCTAATTATTAAACTTTATTTTATTATATCCTACCACTGTTACGTGTTCCTTAAATTCCACTGCGTCAGCTATTTTAGCCTGCTTAGAGAGTGGAGCTTCTCTTTCCCTCCCCGTTGCTGCTGCTGCTGCTGCTGCTGCTGGGATCCATCGATCGTCAAACGGATCAATAAGGGTCATCAGAACCAATCCATCGGGTGCTGATTAATTCATCGTCAAAGCCATTTTTCATCCCCATTAAACTGATTTGCTGCTGCTGTTGCCTCTTTGGCGCTAATTGCCAATCCGCCGCACTTATCGACTTTGTCTTTCTTTTTTCTTTTGCTTTTCTGGCACCCCAGGCACGAAATCGGAACAATCTGCTCGCATAACTCAAGTTTAGAAGCTTTGCATAAGGTTGAATAGTCTGTGGCTTTCTTTTTCTTTGCCATTGGCTAATTGATCAACATTTCCTCGCTATTTAACCAGAGCCAATCGATGAGCGAGAGAGCATGTGCGCACAGTTATTGGACATGGCGCCTAGAAATACAGGAGCCACGCTGTTATTGATATGAGCCATTCAGAAAATGGTCCATCATGTCAATTCTAGTTGCGGTTGGTCCCATGGAAAAGAGAAAAAAAAAATATGGGTCAAAGACTTTGTAAAAATAGCGCATATCTTAGAGGAATCCGGAACATGCTCAACGGTGGCACGAGGCTATCCGTTTCTAAATGCGCACACGAGGGCGGTTGATAGGGCGAAAATATTTGCAGCTGTGCTCAACGGCTCCAACATTGAATGCTCGTGATTCACTGTCATGCAGGTAAAAACGTGACGAGCTTTCCTCTTCATTGAGGAAATACATGTTGGCCTATCGTCAACAACAGTGCACCATCACTTGGAAGAAGAGCAATAAGGAGTGTGAACAGAGAAAGAAGAAAGAGACGTTACTTGATTAGAAACAGAATAAAGCGATTTCATTCAAAATAAATTAAAACATTTTCTTCTTAACGCTTTTTAAATTGAAATTACACAACTTTTGCTTCGTGGTCGTTTGCGGAAAGTTGATGATTATTGGTGAGATGGTGGGTGGGCCACAATTCATCGGTAGACCACAATGAGCATCGAGCGGCGTTTAAATTTAGCACTAAGACGAGAAGCATAAAAAAAACGAAAAGTCAAAGGGTTAGAGCCAAGTCAAGAGTTTCAATAGACAGTTGATTCTATTCCAATAGCTCGCAAGCGCTTACTGCAACATGAAAGAACTGTTACAATAACAAATAGAAAAGGGAAGGAAACACTCCTCTTATCCATTGAGCTACCGCAGACACGAACTACCAAGCCAGTGGCGTATTTAGGGGGGTTTTCTGGTTGGGGCGCCAAAATGTGGAAAAAGTATTAATGAAAAATAACTTTCTAAGCAAACAAGTAGTGCGCACATTTCAATAAGTAGAGGAACGTGTCCACATGCACAGCGTTTGTTTATTGTTGAACGGTTCGCTGTGCACGCGGCCAGATTGGGAAACAAAAAAAATAGGGAAACGGATGGTATGTGACCTAAACTGTGCGTTATTGGAGAGTCCTAACAGCAAACAGAAAAAGCGTTAATTGATTCCTTAATGTTATTCTTGAAACAGGAGTGCATTCTCCTCCGACAAGAAACTGAAAGATGAACTTAAAAATGTGCAGATGACCAGACAGGATTTGGAACTTGCTCATAAAATTCCAAGTATCGCGGGTGAACAGTTAAACCAGTTAATATCCGTCGCTTGAGTTCAGCATATATGCTGCTGCTGCTGCTGCGGTGAATTCCTACCAACCTTGTAATGGTATTTTGAGATTGAGACAAGAACTCTGAACAGCCCAATCGTACAAATTCAGCTTAGTCTTGCAATGTGGCAGGGAGCTCGAGCTTCTTAGTGTGTTTTCCGTAACCAGCTGTGAGGTCGAGTCAAAGCATATTAAGTGCACATTTGGTTAGCATTGTTGCACATTCACAATGCTATTTCAATAGGCACACAAGCATAAACGAAGTTGAATGATTTTTTTTTTAATTCTATTTGAAAGGGTCATTTTTTTTTATTTTTCAAATATATTTGATTTAACTTGTACTTGTTTAAATAAGAAAAACGAACAGGTCTGGTATTAGCAATAAGGTAGCGCCTTTGCTAGGTCGAGAAACATCTCATCTTCAGAAGCAAAGATCGACGTCGGTTAAACCATATATTGAGTGTGGGTGGTGTATGCTATTTTGCGGGACTGATAGTAGAGTCTTCGGAGTAAATCAAGTAGTTGCATATCTGGTCTGTATTGCTGGATGATGAAATAAGCAAAACGAACAGGTCTGGTATTATCGATTGTAGTCGATCTTTGCTCCTCAAGATGAGATGTTTCTCGATACGCGTTGAGCACCTACTAAAGAAGCTACCATATTGCTCCTCTTCGTTTTTCTTATTTCATCATCCAGGTATGCAACTATTGTTTCATTGCCTAATATTTTTACAATAACTTTTTTGACTTGATTGGTTAAAATCTATAAACTTACTTTTGGGATACATCAAATTAAAATTTATTTAAATGATCTGCCCTTGTCTATTGTGTATGTTGACAAATAAGTCGGTCAATTATCTTGTAAACATTTTGTTTCGTTTGGGTTTTAAAATGATTGTCATTAGTGTAGGATTTTAAATATTATTACCTTAACATTTTTTTCATTTCCATCGAATGAAATTTTATGTATTAAATTAGTTTAGTGTTTTTCTAAGTTCCACTCTTTCATTATCTCTTCCGTGGTGGAAATACGTAAAATGAAAATTTAAAAATAAAATGAGTTAACGAAAGACTATTCTCTTGTGCAAAAATAAACAGAAACTTCTCTAAGATGTTTAGTCCTATTTTAACCAGTAGTCTTGTTTTTAAAATCCTTAATGAGATAGGGGGCGCCGAAATCATGTTTGAAACTCCCCCTTGCAAAATCCTGCAAGCTGTTACAATATTATATCCACATGAACTTCCAATCAGCTCAATCGGAAGAGCAGGCCCCTGACTCGCAAATCGTGATCCTAAACGATCAAGTAAATGGTCGCGGAATCTTTCCTTCCCTTTTCTGTTTGTTAATGTGATATGTTTGAACATTTTCTTCACTTATTTTATTATCATCTCTTTGGGAAGGAACTGTGAACAAGATAAGGCGGGTCTCCCCCCCCCACCCCCGAGGTTGCATTGTACTTTCGCGTCTACCTTCGTAACTAAAGTTGAATCGGCATGCGTCTTATCTCATGCGTCGATTGAGATATGGATTATACATAACAAGGTATTTCAGGTGCATAAATAGAGAAAGTGTCCATGGTGACCTCTTCGATACTGGAATGAGTATGACTTTGGAAAGAGTGACGACATTGATCAGGCCGAGTTTGAGAGTGACATCTTGGACTTTGAGGAATTCCACCGTAACCGTCAAGTGGCCTTCGGCTTCAATGACTGGAGGTGGCTTCTCCGGCTAAGCTGCTTGTTTCGGATTGTCCCAGCAGACTAGCCTTTGATCTCCTCTTTGTAGCAGTACTCCTCTGTTTGAACCCACTGGATCTCGTCTCCTTCTCTACAAATCTTCTGGATCGCTTCTGTGCCTTCTTTTTGAGCTCTTTTCACTGCCGCTTATGGGTTGCCTCTTACTTTGCATTTCCAATGGCAGGAGTTCAGTGGTGGAGGACACGTGGTTCTTTGTTTTTGTTTTCCTCGATCGCTCCGATCGCCTCCGAATGACGAGGGGAATTGAGCAAGTAAGTTACAGATGGGAACATATAAATGAAACAAATACGAGTACTGATTTGAAAACGACTTTAATTTCTCCGCACAATCTCCCTGTACATTGAGGCACCTGTCCCATCGTTTTACAAGCCCCTCAAAACCAGTCAGATAAAATTCTTTGGGCTGCTGCCTGAATCAGGCGGTGACTTCTCTTTGTACCGCTTCAACGTCGGCCGAAAGATCATGTTTAAGAGGACTGAACAATGAAAATCGTGAGGAGCAAAATCAGTGAAGAGCAGTAAGTCATCATCCCAGAAGACTGTGAAAATCCTTTTACTGCCAACAAGACAACCGAGATGCTGAGAAAGTTCAAGTAAAAAGTCCTCGAGCATCCTTCGAATAGCCCTGACCTTGTTCCAAGCGACTTTCATTTGTTCGGTCCTCTTAATGGAAGCGACGCTGAAGCGGTACAAAGGGAAGTCACCGCCTGGGTCAGGCAGCAGCCCAAAGAATTTTTTATCTTACTGGTTTCGAGGTACTTGTAAAACGATGGGACAAGGGCCTCCCTCACTGTACAGGGAGATTTTGCGGAGAAATAAAAGTAGTTTTCGTATTGATTTCATTTCTATATCCATTTGTAACTTATTCACTCACTCACTCACTCACTCACTCACTTCCCCCTCATAGTCTATGACAGGCATTCCATGCTCGGATGACATGTGAAGGTAAACAGAGCACAGAAAGTCGGTTAGATCCTTTGTGTCGATTTGCATTCTGTAGCGGAGGTGGAGGGTAACATTTTTGAAGCCTGGCTAAGTTATCGATGGCTGAGTGGGTGAGCACGGTGATTTCTGTTGATTGTCTAGGCATTGCGTTCCAGTCCCTGAAAGCACTTTGAAGTTTGAGACAATATGTGCAGTCTCCTGGAGAGTTTACTCAATCGATCCATTATCGCTCCAAACAGTTTCCTCAGGTTTAGCTTTTAATAATAGACTCAAGTGTACGGTATGTGCGTATCGTTTTGATTGCCATTTGACATGATGGAGGCGTACTGATCCTTTCACCTTCGCTAGTGTTTCAATCGACCCATCTTATTTTATTGAATTCCTTGGTTGACACGATTATTTCGAAGGGTGCCCAGCATTTTGGATTTTCTTCACTATGGATAAGAAATTAAAAAGAGAGAGAGAGAGAGAGAAAGAATAAATAAACAATTGAAACCAGACCCAAAGAGTGCAGAGAGATCGAAAAGTGGCGCATATCAAACAAAAAAGGTTCTTATGTTGATAATGGAAAATAGAATTAGAAATGCTGATTTATCTAAGGAGAATTTCAAATTTAAAAGTCGTTTAGTTCAATCAAGTTAATCTTAATAAGGTGCGTCTCAGAAAGATATGAACACTAAGGAATAGGTACAAAATTTGAGTAAAAGTAATTTCTTCATTCCTACGGGATTGTATTCATCACAAAAAAAGCAATTGTTCTAAGAAATAAAGCTGAGAAATCTAAATCCTTGAAATTTGCCTTGTCCCATAAACATATCAACACCTTTTGTTGTTATGCCCATAAATGGCACTAATTTCAAATTACAAATGGCGGCAACTTGTGTAGCTAATATTAGCAATGGGAAGGGAAAAAAACCTGACAGATAGTGAAAAAGGGCAGATCACAGCCTTCAGTGGAGAAGGACGCTCTATAAGCATTTCGACGCACACCATGACAGTTACAATTGCTGAAGCCTTCTGTACGATACCTAACACTTTGGCAGGCAGAGCCGTGAAAAAGCCCTTCAAGTGCATCCAACCGTTCCCAGAAGATACGAGCTTAGAAAGTTTAACGACAAACCAGTTATTCCACTCACGGGGAATTATAATTGGGTCGCTGACGGTGGAGAGAGGGAGGGAGGGAGGGAGGGAGGGAGGGAGACGGGGGTCCCCAAAGAGAGAAGGATACGCGTACATTCAAGGTGAAGGACGACGAAGGCACCGCACCTGGACGCGAGCCAGATTGGAAGCCGCGCAAGAAGAGCACGCGCGAAAGGCTTCGAAACCTTAAGAGTGGCTAGGAAAGGAATTTATGTCTCCTTCGTCAGCTGAGACAACAACGACAACAACAACAACAGCGACGATGACGTAAGCTTGAAGCGTCGTCGAGTGGGGCGGGCTTCTCGTTCGTTTGAGGAGTCGTGCCCGGTGACAGTGTCAGGCACCGAGACGACGGGTGCGAAGGAAGACGCAGACGTCATCCGGATTGTGTGATGGTATTGCCAAGTGCACGTACACGTACTTTCTCTATTTAAAGTAGTCAACGCAACGACGTTTTTGGAACGGACACATTTATTACACTCACGCCTTTTCTTCTCCGCTTTAGGCGTCCTTTTGTTTTTTTCTTTTCTTTAAACCACTTTTGTTGAAAAAAAAACACAAAACGAGAGAGAGAGAGAGAGGGAGAAAAAGATAGCTACACCGTCGGCCAGGGAAGCTTAAAAACTGGCCCAAAAGAAGAAACTTCCATGGCTTCAAAGATTTTCCGTACTTTGCTTTTGGTTGTCCATCTCCTTATCAGAAAAAGGCGACTTAAGGCATTTGAATGGAGAGTAATGAACGAACTTTTTTCCTGGATGATGTATGTACGTACTTATTCCTCAAAAGAAACATTAATTTCTTCATAAACATTAAACAAATTAAAGGTAGGTGACAAATTAATAGTACAATTCCAATACAGAGACAAAAAAATATTAGAACAATAAATCACTTCCATCAAATTAATGCTTAATACAACCCCTGGGAAAAAAAACTAATATATTTTATGTTAAAGATTTTTTTTGTGAAAAAAAATTTAACTTAAAATCTTTAATACATTTTTTTATTCAAACACTGTTATATCTTCTAACAAATAATTCTCGCTTTAATCAGTATTTTAGAAATTATTTGTAAACTGACAAAGGGTTCGAAAAGAGTTTGTAATATTTTCTTTATTTTTGACCCCCTAATATTTGGTTGGTTGCATGGCTGCCATTCTTCTAGGTAGGGAATCCATTAAATTTTTGGACACATTTGGTGGAATTTCTTGCCAACTTTGCTCGATGGCATCCACAAGTTCGGCTTTGTTAGTAGGTGGTCCTTTGTGATTATCCAACTTTTTCAACTCCCACCAAATGTTTTCAATTGGATTTAAGTCCGGGCTGTTTGCTGGCCAATCCATTCTTGTAATGTTCCTTTCTTTCAGCAATATCGGTCACAATTTTCGCGCGATGAGAACTTACATTGTCGTCCTGAAAATTTACATCATCGTCATCATCATCATCAAACTGTTCTTCTATTGTTGGGATCAGAAAGGTATCAATCACGTCGCAATACACCTTTGCATTTGCAGTTGACTTTAGAATGTAAAGTTTGCCAACCCCTTTTGTGGACCTACAGCCCCAGATCATGATGCCTTGTTTGAACTTTGGTTTCTGATTCAAACATTCTGGTAGAAACTTTTCTGATGGCAGTCTCCACACAAACTTTCCAGCATCATCTCCTCCATTGACACAAATACGGCACTCATCACTAAAAATAACTTTATTACACGATTCCATGGACCAGTCGGCGTGTTTTCTGGCCCATTTCGGTCTTTTCTGACGATGCTTGGTGGTAGGAAAGGGCTTAGTTTTGGTCTTGTTGTAAAAAATATTCTTTTTTCATGAACCCGGTTTCTCACAGTATGATCACACACAGACATTCCACTTTTCTTCCAGACCTGGTTCATTTGTTTGGACGCTGATTTTCTCATAGTTTTACATAATATCAACAGTTTTGAATCATCTCGACGTGTAGTTTTGCGTGAACGACCACTGCGTGTTTTGGCTTTGACAGTTCCGTGGAGCTCGTATTTTTTCCATGTGTTGGACGCCATGCCTTGAGAACAACCTAAACACGCAGCAACTTGTTTTTGTGTTTTTCCTTCTTTGAGAAGGGTTATTAATCTATCCTTGAAGTCCCCTGAGTACCCCTTGACTGGAGCCATGGCTATTTACTTTGTAATAAAAAAAAATTCTAATATTTTGGATATTTAGGGCAATTACATTTAGTGTATGGAAGGGAGAAGAAGAAGAAGAAGAGAAAAACAAAAATTCAAGTGTTACATATGATCAATAAATATGTTTAAAGGAAATATTAGAAACTTTTTTCCAGCTCTTTATCAGTTTACAAATAATTTATAAAAAAAACTGATAAAATTACTTGGTCTTTTATTTATTGTTAGAAGACATAACCGTGTTTGAATGAAAAAAATTTTAAAAGAAAAAAATCTTTAATTAACGCATGACACTTATCATAAAAAATATTAGAAACTTTAGTGTCACCCGTCTTCAGTTATTTAGCCTATTGGACATCCAATTTAGCGCATTATTTAATTCTACATGACATTAGACCGCCTAGGTTGGAGTACCGAAATCAGCTTCTCTGTTTTGTTTGCGGGAGTCCCTGCAGAAGACGAGCCTTCATCAACTTCTATTATATTATTTTTCAATTGGATTAATGTCTCGTGAATGACCTGACCATGGCAACACAAAGAGCCATTTCGTCGTTTGAAGTTATTCTTTCGTGGGTTAGGACTAGACATACAATCTTGCTGGAACAAGAAGGAATCACAGCAGAGATCTTCAGAAACTGTCAAATAGTTATTCTTGATAGACCGTAGCATGGACTGCACCATAAATAGCTTTCCTACTCCGTCTGACGTCATACATAAAATGACTGAAGCGACGAATTTCATTGATCTCTCGAGGCAGTTCTTGTCTCTGTCTCCCCTCACGTGACCCTTGGCCAAAGAGAAGACAAGGGGAAGAAGTCTCAATAGGGCGTTACTTCAGTCATCTTCTCCCCAATGTTTGCCTTGCCAATAAGACATTGAAGTTGTAGAAGTCTGCCTCATTTTTGACTAAAATACTGATAAAAAATGTGGAAGTCAAAGAAGATAATAAATTAAACTGAAGAAACTCTTCAAACATATAATCACAAAATAGAAAAGGGAAGGGAAAATTTCGCGACCTGGACTCGAACCAAGGATCATGCCTTTCGTTGGCACCACTCTTACCAATTGAGCTACCGTGGACAATGCCCTGTAAAAAGCTGTTATAATACGTCCATATGGAATTCCACAAATCAACTCAACCGGCAGATCAGACCCCCGACTCGCAAGAGATGTGTCAGCCAAAGGCATGGTCCCTGATTCGAGTCCAGGTCGCGGAGTTTTTCCTTCCCTTTCCTATTGTGTAAATATGGAATGTGGAAGATATAAATTAGCACTTTCCAATATTGTAGACATATTAGAGGAATAAACAGATCATCCAAGGGTCAAAAAAAAGTGTAAACGTCTAATCGTAAAACTTGGTTGATTACTCTCCACTCAAATTTAACTTCATAACCTAAAATAGCTCTTTGATAATGAGTTGTAAGTCGAACATTTCCCTGACAACCGTAGTAGTTGCCACCTAATAGGGTCTGTGCGATGCTCTCTCTTCCAACGTTTCGTTTTGGTTTTGACTCCGTCTCATATCCACTGTGGGTGTCCAGTGCAGCGTCGAACGTACGACTTCCAATGGAGTTTCCTTATCATTGGGACGCGTGCTGGCCCATATTTTGACTTCGAGGACTTCATGCCATCCTATCCACTCGGTGTCGGGACTTCCACACGCCTCCCTCCTCTCTCCTTTCTTCGCCAAAGAAATAGGGCTGGGCTATTAACGCCACCTCGAGGATCTCAGGTTAGGCTCATATTTGTAAACGATGTCCTAAAGGAGCAATGTCGACAGTCCGGCCGAGGTCGAAGCGAGTGCACGCTGCGGCTGTTGTTGTTCGAAGAAGATGATGAAAAAGGAGCCGAAAAGCACAGTTTTGCGTTCGAATCGCCACCTCTTAGGCCGTGATCATGTCGTGGGGTACGAAGAATAGGCCTTCACGCGTTGTCGGAGAAGGAGCGGCGGTGTCCTATCTTCCGTTAGGCGTTGCAGTCGTTCGTGTTCTCTCGCGTCGTCAAATCGAATTCGAACGCACGACACAAACTCTCTCTCTCTCTCTCTCTCTCCCTCTCTCTCTCTCTCTCTCTCTCAACTTTTTAAGCTCGCCCACAAGTCGATCGATAAACGCCAGCACTCGGCTCCGTTAGGTCGGGACGACACCCTCCGACAGCTCCACCCAATCTCGCCGGCGGTAGACACGCAAATCCCTCACAACAGTCAAATACCCTCCACAGCACGGTCTATCCACTGCCTATCAAGAACCGAGACACTCTTACTAGAGAATAAGGAAATGACCACACACACGCATTTGCGCTTGCTCTTAGGGGCCTCCCCTTCACTCAGACCCATTTTGGGTCTGATCCCATGTCTGCTGTTTACAAAAAAAAAAGAAAAAAACATGCCAGGTACTTGACGAACGCGGGGTATCATTCGTGTTTCCTTCTCTGCTGAGGCGATCTTTTTCAGTGGGATTTGTCCTTCCGCCAAGGAACTTTGGGGGGTAGAACCGTCGCTGGAATCAAGCACCTCACTTTCCAGCGAACGAGGGGCCATGCGAAGAATGGTACTCGAGTGAGTGAACAAAATAGAGAGAGAGAGAGAGAGAGAGAGAGAGAGGACGGAATTCGAAATGACGCGTAAATGGATTTCCTACTTGCTTAATAGACATATGCAAATTAAGACCGCTCACACTAAGTCGGCTGTACCCTCCGATTTTGGTGTAGTCATTTTTTTTGTTTTTTTTTTCACGTTCCATTTTTGATTTGCCTTTGACTTAATATTCTTTTTAACTTTATCATGTAATTGTGCCGACATCCAGGCCACATACACGTCATTTACTTGTTGAAAATCTGGTCTTCCGTTAGATACAAGTCTGAATGATTTCTTTATTTCTTTATTAGCATATCCACTCATGTATAAGACGAGAAATTTATTCCCAAAAATGGGCTCAAAGATTGAATTAGTCTTATCCATGAGTCAATGAAAATTTAAAGAACAAAATGGCTGCTCTAAATAGTGACAATGCAGGAATCTGTGAATTGGATGAAAACCCTGGACAAATTTCTGAAACTGATGATGACATTGAGGAATTTTCAATATCTTCCTTTACATTATTTTTGGTTTTCAATGTAGAAATTGACGATAATTTTGTCGGTAAGCTTTTTTTAATTTCGACTTCAGTTTACAAGTAATTTCAATTTTGGTGTTATGATGATGATGATGATGATGATGATATTCAAATGAATGTCCAAATTGATTGTGTACATTTTCCTGATGATAATTCCACTGATGATTACCAGAAAATTTTGCAAGTTTTAAAGTGATTTTTTTTAAAGTTGAAATTCCAAATTAAACTTTGTGGAAAAGAAGTGATATTTTTGCAGATGATAAAAGTTGAAAATTAGATGGTGGAGTGCTTAAAACTTAAAGAACGTTTCCAGGGAAAGCCTTGTCCTATCTTCAGTTCTTCAGATCAGTGATGGCCTGCAAGGTCTTCTCGTGTGGCCCTCCAAATGATAGGTGTTAACATTTTGTAGATTTGTGGGGTGGGGTGTCGTGAGCGTATAACCCACTGGACCATAGAGCAGTAAGTAGGCTATAAGCCACTGGTATAAGCGTAAAGCTACGAGGGTGGGCTGAAAAGTAAGGCCTCCATGGCTGTAACTTTTTTATTTTTTAACCGATTTTCAAAATTTTTTTTGTATCTGATACTCACATTTCTCCTCTATGTAATGCACTATTCACTTTTCGACATAGTTCCCATTCCTTTCCACGCATTGTACCAACGCGTGACTAGTCGGGTGAACCCGTCGGAGAGGAATTCCGGGGTTGTCGTCGACATGAGGATTGAATGGCAGCTTTGGATCCTCTTCTGCAGCACGATAACGCCACACATCAGAGGGGGTTGCAGCGCCTACAGTTCAAAGATGAAAAACTGCAGTTCAAAAATGAAAGACTTTGCACCTTACGACTTTCACCACTTCCCAAAGAGGAAAGAGCACCTTAACGGGCATGAGTTGCGTTCTGACGACGGGGTGAAACCTGCCGTTCGGTCTTGGTGTCGACAACAACCCCGGAATTCCTCTCCGACGGGTTCACCCGACTAGTCACGCGTTGGTACAATGCGTGGAAAGGGATGGGGACTATGTCGAAAAGTGAATAGTGCATTACATAGAGGAGAAATGGGAGTATCAGATACAAAAAGAATTTTGAAAATCGGTTAAAAAATAAAAAAGTTACAGTCATGGAGGCATTACTTTTCAGCCCACCCTCGTATAATTATGTGAAACTGCGGCTCTCGCCAGATAGAAAGTATTAGGATAGTTTAAAGTAATTGGCCATCAATCACTGCTTTAGGTAATAACTGGTGTTAGAGCCAGTTTTAAAAACGGAAAAATAAAAAATTGGGATTGTATATTTTTTTATTTCCAATAGGAAAATAGCGTTAAGGAATATCTAAACTCCAAAATAATTTAAACCTAAAATGGTGCGAAATTAAAAAAAAAAAACATCTCTTTAAAACTGGAAATACAAAGAGCTATTCCCATTTGCCATTGGGATGCTTTCCCCGTTTGTTGAAGAGTTCAAGTTCATTATCATGGCAGGAAGTGCTTTTTTGCGATTTGCCGGAAGACGGACGCTTTCGGACGCAAAATGCTCGACTTTTCATATAGAACATCTAATGGTACTATAGCGGTTTTGCGTAAATTTGCGGAACACCTACGAAATTGGTTAGGATCGAAAAAACATGTTGAGATCTAAATGCTGAATAGGACTATTTAGGGATCCCAATTTTTTTTTTTTTTTGCCCTGCTTTTAAATTCTCTTCTATTTTTAATAACGATAACCTAAAGATATTTTTAGCTGCACTTATTAACCCTATTTTGGGCTTTTTTTTTGCTTGTTGGGGGATAGTTTCTGGATTAATATTTCTTATATTTTGACCTTATCCAGCCTGTTCTAACCTATTAACATTTAACTTGATTGACCCATAGCGCATTGCATCTTCTGTGGTGAAGGTTGCGGTTTGTACATTGTTCCGTTTTCGCCAGTACGATTTTCTTTCTTTGCTAAATTTATTTCTTCTTTTTCGCCAGGTCTTTCAGTATTTTGAAGGACTTGGCAAAATGTTATTCATCGAACTTGTTCAATAATTTGGCGTCGAACTTTTCTTTCCCTTTGTGTTTCATCCAGTCACAGATACGTGCAGTTGTTTCATTAGTGTCCAAACTATACAACTCTTGGGCATAGATTGGCTCATCGCCTTTGCGGGGATTTAGTGTTGAAACGCGAGGATGCATTTGGCCGTGAATTTTTAAACACAGGGAGCCAAATCCCGTGGGCTTTTCAACTAATGCTCCAATCAAATGCGCTGTTATGGGAGCGAATATGCTCGACAAAATGACGATGCTTCAAATTTGAATTATCAGTCAAAAGCTTCTGAAAAGCCTCAGGGATATGGCTTCCTCGTCAAATTTGTGTGTTTCCTTGACTTTTCCTTTTTGGCAGCATAAACTGGATTCACTATCCGACGGCCTTTCATTTTCAAAATTTAAAGATTTACAGCGCCTGCATTTGACATTCATTGGACCGATATAGAATTCTTCAACATCTTCAGATGTACGCGCAATTTGATTAAACTCTTTAATCATTTCAGCTTTCTTGTTTACTTTACTTGGCAATCGGTCTGGCATTCTTCCGGCCTTTTTCTTCCGAGCGTCTTTTTCGCTCTTGGGACCTCTGCAGCTCCTTTTTCTTTGTTTTCTCGCTCTTCTCAGATAATCTGCACTCTCTTTTGCTCTTTAGTTCACGTTCTTTGGAACGTGCTTTTTTGAAATCCAGACCCCCTCTTTCTGGAGGCATATATATCACAATTTTAATAAAGTCAAATTTCAAAATAAGCAAACAATTCACAACGTAAACAAAGAAAAACTCATCTTTAAAACATTCAAAATCGAAAGATTCCAATAAAATTAGCAAATCCTTTCGCGATAAGAATTTTCTTACAAGTTCTCTTTCCACACTTTATTTCCAACAGTCTACGCGCTCAATCACAATCATCACACTCGCAATCAAACCATGACGTCACAAACTGCATCACAAAAACAAAGCTCAATAGAGATGAAAGAAACATGAATTTAATTAAAAATTGTCTTTGTGGTTAATTCCCTCCTCCCCAGAGCCAAGTATCCATAAAAAGGTGGTTTGGGGGTATCTCCTGTATAGTCTATTAAAGGACAGACAGACACAACTTGGATTTTAGTGAATAATAATAAGAACAGTGAAGAGTGAAAAATCAGTTGAAATTTAAGGATATTAAATGGAAATTAAAGTAATTGTGATTATGCCCGAACGAATGCTTCTAAGGAGATGTTTAAAAAATTGAAGAGAAGGTGCTTCCTGAAATTTTTAAATTCTCCACTGATAGAAGAGATAGTAAACTTTTGGGCGGAGGATGATTGATTCTATCTATTGATTAGCTAAATATTTTATATGAAGGCTCCACGATAAATCAGAGGTCAAATTAATTGCGAAGATAGGATTTTATTGTTAACACAAAGCTTAATTTTATTATAATCAATCACTTTACTACGTTGATCAAAGATCTTCTAATATGATTTGTTTCGGTTTAGTGGCAGTTGATTTAGCAATGACCTGTTCAAGATTTGCTCCACTTTCAAGTTGTTCTTCTGAATCAGCTGAGACTAAGAATGTGGTGGTGTCATCAGCAAATAAAACGTTTTGTGCATTGTTTGCAATACTAGAAAGGTCATTCATTATTCATTAAGAAAGAGAGGGAACGAACAGGAGTGGCGACAGAAAGTTTGAATTGACATTATTTGGCGTGATTCTTCTTCGATTTCTAATTCTTGGGTCGATGTTTGGGAGTCACTTTTGTTGATATGAATACGACTTTTTCAATTCATATTGTCTTTTCAAAATTCCTATCATTTTTCTTATGTTAGGTTAGGTTTATCATTTTTCATTTCATTCCTAACCTAACCTAACCAAAATGTCTTTTCATATTCCTATCATTTCAAAATTGGCTCGCTCACGTAATCTTTATTGCAGGCTTAATAAGGCTGAGAGATGCCTACGGTTGTAAAAATGAAACACAAATACCGACATTGAATATGGCTTTTGCTTGTAGGCTGATGCATCTAAATATCAAAATCTGTCGAGATGCGTTCGGTACGTCTCGTTTCGCTTCCATCTCTGAACTCTACGTTAAATGTGGTAATTTTTTTTTTTTTTGTTTTGTTTTTTTAAATTTTGCCGCCTTCATCATTTTTTTGTCGTAGAAAGCATTTGGCTAATGCTATTCTGACAAATTCTATTATCGCCGCCTAATTTAATGGCCTGATGCATTTTCGCAAAGCGCAACGCTACAATTTAACCTCCGATAAAGTCAAATTTCCGTAAATCAAAATTTGCTTAGAATACCATAATTGATTGGAATTAAAATTCTATTTGGTAGCATTTAGCCTTGTTCTAATATTCAATAATGTCATTTCACCGGTAAACTTCATACGATAAGTATTATCATGGTTGTCATTCGTCATTATCTTGGATTTGCCTTATTATTATTATTTGATTGTGTTTCACTCTTTGTTGTAGTCTTATTCCCATTGGAAAGCTGTGAAGTAATAAATAAATAAATAAATTCGTTACAACATAGCACAGCAGCTTTTTTCAGTCTCTCGTTATTAGGAAAACACTATGAAGCGACGTTAATAAACCACCTTCTCTTCTGGCTAGACCTTCATCAAGAAAGCGTATGGCATTATAGGCTAATCGGAACCGAGCTATTGAAATAGTTCTTCAGTAGTAAGTAGTCAGTAAGCGAACAAATCATAAGAGGGAGGGGGAAAGGCTAGTGGATCGTAGCTATCCACTATGTTGGCCAAACTTTACCTAAGTCGTCTCGGACAGTCACTGCGCCCGCATACTCTTAAAGTCACGAGCAGGTGTCTCTGTGTCCCATCTCCAGGATGTCTGCTTTTCGCTCGAAACACCAAGAGACTCCGATTACTCGGTGTCTGTTTACCTCGAACTTAAGCGTCAACAGGTTAACAGGTTGGCCCATCGTAATCGGTACTGCGTCTCGTCTATTTCCAATCGTCCCCATAGGATTTGCCTCCAGGTAGATGGCCTGCGCGGGTCCGTTCCTTAGATGAGCGTTTCCTTCTGGTCTTGTTCGTTGTCGAGACCCCTTTTTGAGCCTCCGGCATCGAGTCCTTGTCATCGATAATTTGTCGCCTCCCACGCATCAAACAGAAAATACGGAGCCACCGGCTTGTTTCTCTTCTGTTGTCCCCATCGTCTTTTCAGTGGACTCGTGAAGTCGCTCTTGTCTATCCAATAATGCGAGAGAGTCGTCGTCTGGCACAGGTGAAGAATGGAGGACGAGCGAAGAAAAAGGGCGTCGCAGGCGACAACTTAAGCTTCGTCATTTCTGATCAAACGA
>JAHWFO010003745.1:1951791-1997159 GCA_023313115.1 Rhysida immarginata
CCAATAATAAGCCCTAAATCTTGCCCTCTGATGATGATGATGATGATGTAACAATGCATGATATTTCACTGCACAGGCAATACCTCCTAAAAAGAGCGCCAACGAGAAAGACAGGCCTCGAAGCGGAAAAGTCACCTGATCATCTGGGTCCGAACAACAATCCAATCTTCATTGTCTCCATCTTGGATGTAAACAATGAGTGTTTTTCCGATTGTTGGAAACAATGAAGGTTGGATTGTTGTTCGGACCCAGATGGTCAGGTGACTTTTCCGCTTCGAGGCCTGTCTTTTTCGTTGGCTTCGGAGCGCCAACAACTGAACCGTCATACATTGTTACATCATCATAAGTCGACCAAATTTAGAGCTTAATATTGGTGGATATATGATTAACAATGGTCGAAATATGATGATGTAACAATAAACGACGATTCAGTTGCTTGGCTTTCTTTCGAGGAGGTGTTGGCACAGGCCTTGTCTTTAGGTGGCATTGTTACGGTATAGTTATTATTATTATTATTATTATCAAGAAAAGTCGCACTCAAGGAGGGAGTTTGCTTGATCTAGTTTTTTCATCCTCTGAGGAAATTCCCATCCATGTGTATCATCTCCAATTTGGAATTTTATTGAATTTTGGCTATTTTGAAATGAGACCTTTTTTCTGGTCTAAAGGTAATTTGAAAAAACTTAGGAATTTTGAGTGGAAAAGGATAAATGAGGAATCTTCAATTGATAACGATGTGCTCATATTGATGGATGCCTTAGCAAAAGCTATTAAAAAAAATAGTCCCTACTGGATAGCTAGTGATAGGGAAAAGTACCAAAACAAAAAAGGACTCAAAGCCTGATTAAGAAAAAATTCAAGGTGGAAAAAATCTGAATCAATAGAATGGCATAAGAAATATAAAGATCTTCGAAAACAATCCATGGACGGTTTACAAGCAGATTTTTAAGGGCTACAAGGGTAATGAAGATTGGAGAGAATTGTAAAAATCAAAATAAACTATTTTGGGCATTTCTTAATAAAACTTTGAAGAACTAAGGACCGATATTATCAACAATGCATTGAAATCTAAAAATGGACTCGTTACGGATCCTCACAAAATTGGGTAGTTTGTTGCGGAAAAATTTAAAAGATGTTTTGAGAATGTGACAATACTATCAAAGGGTTATTTTCCCATCGAATGGAAACAAATTTTGGTGAGCCCTATTTTTTAAAGCTGGTGATAGGACTGACCCTCGAAATGACAGGCCAATCTCTGTTATTCCTTCTATCGCTAAGGTTTTGACATATGGTTTTGCACCATGGGTTTCCGATAACCAGCAAGGATTTAAAGAGGGTTGCTCCACTCAGACTAACCCGATATCCTGGATTAACACATCAAGAGCAGAGGTTATGAATAAAGGGCAAGTTCACTATCTATATTACTGATGAAAACATCTGAGGTTTGGCGTGAAAAACCCCTCTTAAGATCATTCAATTATTCTTCTTCACTGGCGAAGGCCTTTGGACTCGAAAGAATTACTTCTTCAACTCTATAATTATAGCGTAAGAGGAATATTTTTAAATGTGTTATATTAAGGTAAAGGGCCTAGTAACCAGAGCAAATTTCAAACACTTGGTGGGGGTTCCAGAGGGTAGCCCCCTTGGTCCATTCTTGATTCAAATCTTTGCAAAAGATGTTTTCTCACATGTCCCAGGAGGCTATCAATTATATGCTGATGATTCTAAGATTTCCCAGATAATCACAAATAAACAAGCTCGGTTAATAAATGGACTTCTACAGGGTGTTCTCGAATAACGTGTACAAACTTGGAGGGGGGGGGGGGTGATAGAGGGATCAAATCTAAGCAACATTTCCCTGGGGCATTTTTTTCATTTTCATTTCTTTTCTCTGGGGCATTGTTTTTGAGATAAAAAAGTGTTGGACGTCGCGTAGACGTAATATGCCACTCAATCCGTGCTTCTGGAACATATCAAAATCATGGTCAATCATATAATAAAAAAAACAAAACCACATTGCATACAGCACAATAATGTGACTTGTTTTTTATGAAACATGCAAATGCTTTACAATAAGTGTTCAAATTGACTCCCTCTGACATGAATGCATGCTTCACAACGTCGCCACACGGACTGACGTACGCGTTCAAAACTTCCTGGTTCTTCGCGAGTCTGTTCTGCAGCTACAGCGATTCTGGCTACTAGCTCATCATCGGATCCCACTGGTGTCTCGTATATCAATGTCTTTAAGTGGCCCCACAGAAGAAATCCACGCACGTTAGATCTGCGCGTTTATTGTGTGATAGTCGTAGAATGTCCAACCTTTTCAGAAATGAACTCATCCAAACATTTCTGTCGTGTACTGGTGGAATAGTGCAACTCGGAGGTCTTCTCTCGAGACCCGAACAGTATCTACCCAAACAACTGCTTCCTGCAGGTAGGATGTCAACATTTTTTATTTCAAAAACAATGGCCCAGAAAAAAAAATGAAACAGGGAAATTTTGCTTAGATTTTATCTCTCTGTCACCCCTCCAAGTTTGTACAGTTATTCGAGAAGACGCTGTATGTAGCCTAATGAGAGTAAGACAAAAAAAAGTCACTTTCACTCGAAAGTCGAGTCCAGTTACGTCCATTGACAAGGTAAATGGAAGGGAGATCCAGAATTCCAATCTTGTTAAGGATCTGGTGATCTGACATGATTTACGATTAGGTTTTACTTTCCACTTATGTAATTCTATTAAATCCGAAGTTTTAAAACGGGTTGGTTTTACTAGGCGGATTTTATCTTATTTTAATGATTTTACAGTTTCTGTTTATCTATTTAAGATGATTGTGACATGGGGATCTAATCTAATAATTTTACAAGTATTAGCTCTACACGTTGTTCCGGTGTCAGCATTATTCTTCTACTTCACTATTTCACCTACACAAATCAAAGCAACCAATTAATCCATTTGGCACGCGAGAGAGAGAGAGAGAGAGAGAGAGAGAGAGAATAGCATTGGCGTGGCGGCAGTAGCGGGCGTACAAATGTCCTGAAGTTGAAAATCAAGGAATTAAGAGAATTTCAACGTAAATTGTATCAGAGGAAGGAAGCTACAGTGGCTAATATGGCGGAAATGAACGTGCTCGTCGGTAGTGCTTTAATTCAACTGCAATTCGGTGAAAACTTACTTGGAATACAACGTACTGCCCAAATTGGAGTAAACTATAACAAGCTTGTATTCAAATCACTGGGGACAATTCAGCCTTTTTACCACACAATCTACCTCAAGAACATCCATAGGCCTGAGCAGGTTGATCAGGATGATCTTGTCTCTATGATCATTTATCTTATTGAACCAGATCATCAGTTTCTTGGAACTGTTGACACGGTCAACATCCAGTTCGGCAACCAGGCTGACTATAAGTGCAGTGCTAGACCAATTTAAAACCTCTCAGAACACACCTGAGAACAACTCTGGACGTTCGAGCGAGTGAGAGGCCTGTTTACTGTTGCTGCTGTTGAAATACGAACCGTCGTAGGAATTGTCGAAGTTGTGGAACTCGAACGGGTCCCCATAGTTCGGCAGCGACACCGGGATCGGCGAAGGCCCGTTTCAAGTGTTCTATACGCGCACTTTCTTGTTTGCTGAGATTTTGTGTTTCTAATAATAACAATTATTTTCTTCCCAGAAATTACGTAAATGAAATTAAACTCAAATTAAAATCCGTGGCTGATTGATTATCCTCCCTTCAATAAGAGAAAAACCTTTGTCCCACATATTTTAGGCAAAATTTTAGAAATAGAAGAAGTAGTCCTATTTATATTTTATGTTAATCAGTCTAATCAATGAAATTTAAAAGATTGATATTTTTATTGAGTTATAAGTTGGATTCCCCAATGAATCGATGGGATTTGATTTGACCTATTAATTTGAAATAAGTTGCTTACAGATTTTATACTCTATTTCAATTCAGTGTAAATCTAGAAACGGAAAACGTGTTTTTTTCTGTTGTTATTCGGTCTAATATTTATGATGAACGCTGTAAATGTTGTTCTTGTGAATCTTCTAATTGTCATTTTCATTTGATGTCATCTGTTTTATGTTTTTCTAGCGATTACAAACAAAAGAGCCCCACCTTCTAAGTTGTTGTTTTTATTGGACTGATAAGCAGGTAGGTGCTTAAACTAGGAAATTAAAAATAGATAGGGAGCGGGGATTTTTACTGGTCTTGTACTGTTTGCCCGCTCCCTGTAGTTTCTCGAACTGTTAAATTGCATTCATTCATTCATTCGTTATTAATTTCCCATATTTAAGCACCTACCTGCTTATCAGTCCAAATAAAAACAACACCTTAGAAGGTGGGGCTTCTTTTGTAATTGCTCGGAAATCTGAACATAAAAAAAAATGGTCTTGTCTTATCTTTAGTCATGTGCCTCAGTAGTCCTGAAGCCAATCACTTTTGTTCGTTGTTCCTGTTTATTGTTGTCATGGATAATCTTACCAATTCACTGTTAGAAAAAAAAATTGTTTTTATTGTATCCAAAGAAAGATGAACTATGCTTGCCAATTTATATTTCCAATTTCAACTGTTGCAACGTAATAGTAACAATAAAAGTCGAAATTTTAATCGGACAGTGTAGAGCATTCGTTTTCGAAGAGAAAAAAGAAAAGGTTTTCCAATTCGATCGGTTAGGTATATTTTAATAGATCGCGTCGGCTTCAGTTACCCGATTGTACATGTATCTCGAGCGGCCTTTATGAACTTGTCAAAAGCCATTATGGGCGACATGAGGAAAGGTTGCCAGAATAGTGAATTGTAGAATGACACGTATGATCCGACAAATCATGCGGGGCTTCAAGGAACACACAGCACGACATTGAAGTTAGTAAGCGATTTCTGTCTCGACATAAAATCATAAAAGGGAGCATTGATATAACACTTCGGGGAAGTTGACAATTTGGACTCGAGACATTTTTAACTCTCGGCGCTTCTAACATTTGCCGAGTCGTGGGGATTGTCAACGCGGATGTCATCGACGTAGTTGGCGTCTCACGTTAAAAAGAGAACAATTGTCAGGAAGCTTTAAATGGCAAAGGAAACGCAGTTAAATAATCTTCCATCGATAACACTTAACGTGGCTCAGTGTGAAATCATCATCACCGTCGTCACCTGGTGAATGAAGTGATAGGCACTCGATCACCTGGTGATTTCATTCCCATTTCTTCCCTCTTTCTACGTTGGACTCATTTCTCTTTTTTTCCTTTCTTTTCTCCCGCCAGGATAATGATACTGTCGTACGTGTTGGCCTTCTTCGATTTCGGCAACATGACCCAGTGCATTCAGGACCTGCACGAGCACGTGCTCGGCTACATTATAATCCTCAGCGGTTGTATCGTCGTCGAGGCGTGCATCTCGTGGGTGAGCATGCGCGGAACCATCCTCTTCACGGAACCTCGTACCTCCATGGAATACCTGCTCTACGTCCGTCTAGGTAAGTAACAGATAATCCAAAACATTTGAAATTTTACTTGATCACAGACAAACTGGTTGGGAAAGATGGCACAGCATTCCACGTTGCTGGAAGGGTTGAATTTAAGGAAAACGACTGAAGAGGAACGACACTCAAAAGAAATATGTCTTTGAACAAAAATGCCGGAGTTGTTGTTGATTTTCTTCTTTTCCTTTAGTTGTTTCTCAGTTTTCTTTTCATTTCTGCTTCTCACTAAACGCATGGCCGGCGGATGACTCTCCTTACAAAATTCGCCGTAACGCATTGTCCAATTTGTCCCCCCCCCCCGGTTACACACATTGGTCAATGAATGATATAAAAAGTGTGTTTAATCCTTTATAGAACCTCCCCCCCCCCTTGATCCAAATGAAACGTGTATGCGGATTGAAGCACTTGTCAAGGGAAGGCATTCTCTTGGTTCTCGCAGATTTCTTGGTAGAGGATCTTTCTGTCGCACAAGTCATTCCAACGTGTCTCAAACTCTCTCTTTGAGGTTGATATCTGCGCTATCTCAATCCAAGTTGCAACAATGTTCAGGTAGTCCGTGGAAACCACCCAATATCAGGGGATTAGTTCCTTACCAGCAAAAGAAGCGCTACAATTCGTTGCCAACCAATTGTTGTAACGATATTTTAGGTTGTAAGTTAAATTTGAGTAGAGAGTAATCAAACTTATTTCTCTAGTCCATCTTAAAAGGAACATTACAGGGTGACAATAAATTATGGCAACGCATTGTGTACAAATTTTTTAATCCAAAAAACGAAAATTAAAGCAATTGACAACTAAAATAGAACATGGTGCCTTGGGAATAACATGTTCATTCGGTTTGGAAGTGGGCTCCTTTGGGGGCGATACAAGGCCCCAAACGTGTCTTGAAATTTTCAGCAATGGGCCGCAAGTCGCTGGGCGACAATCGGTCCCATTCTTGACGCAGGGACTTCTTCAGCGACTCCAAACTGTTGTGGCATTTAGCACAAGTCCTGGCTTCCCAAGATCAACCATACGCTGTGATCCATCGGATTGAGATCCGGCGAGTAGGGCGGCCACTGCTGAGACGTGATGAAATCCGGAAAATGGCTCTTGCACCATTCCTGCGTCATTTTCGCTCTGTGAGCTGGTGCAGAGTCTTGTTGAAAGGTGCAATCCGCATTGCCGAAATGCTGCCGAGTCCAAGGAAGTCATGACGGTAAACTTGTTGGTTGATTTTGACTCCTTGGTCCACGAAAACGAGGGGTATCTTGCCACTTGCGCAAATTCCGCCCCAGACCATTACGGACTGCGGATTTCACGAATAATTTCACATTGACGCTTTCTTTAACTAAACAGCTCCAAAATTGCACTGCTTGCAATTGAATTACGTTTGCTTGACATTTCAAAATACACGTCAGTTAACACACATAACAAGTTGAAACATGGACGACTTACCCAAGAACATGCACTGATTGCAATGAAGTAAAAATTATTTGGTGGCGTTTTAATATACAAAGGTGAATCAAAAGTAGTGACTGATCACCGCGCAAACTTTTAAATGGGCACCAGACAGGAACCACTCATTGCTAATCTTCAAAGTAGAGTCCATCATGCTCAATGGTCTTCATCCAACGACCAGCCAGTTGGCGGATGCTCTCGCGAAACCACTCCTCCGGTTTCTGGGCGATAAAGTCACGCACGGCGTCTTCAACCTCACTGACATTGGCGAAGCGCCGTCCACGCACTGGCTAGAGCGTCCCTCGCAAGCGCTTTGTCCCCAGGAGCCGTGTCCTGTGGAAGAGTGACAGCTGCCATATTTGGCTGAAGTATTTTAAGAATGGGAAAAAATATCCGCCACCTGACATCGATCCACGAACTGCGGACATCCGGGCTCGTCACTTTTACCCCTGAACCATCGCGGAACATGCACTTGGTTTATTCTTTTAGGACGACCACTCTTAATCATGTGCTTTTTAGGGTTTCATTTTGTTTTTTTTCCTTCCGACTTTTGATGTAGAATTTTATTTTATATTTTTTAATCTGTTTAATAATAATAATAATAATAATAATAATAATAATAATAATATTTCATCCACACTTGGAAGTAACGAGTCTGTTTTAATCTTGGCTTTTTTTTTTCTCCTTGTTCTTTTTCATTTCCGTCCTTTTCTACTGCAGGTTTCATGTTCGTTGAATTGGCCTGGCTGATCGTGGGCGTCGTCTGGTTGGTGCAGCACTACGCTACCTGCCCCACCATGGGTGTCGCCAAAAGAGCCATCCTAGGTGAGAAATCTCTCTCTCTCTCTCTCTCTCTCTCTCTCTCCCACCCATTTCCTGTCTAAAGAAGCACCGATGCTCATCTTCGTCCCTCGTACACGATAGTCACGAACCTATTACATCGACACGAGCCTGTTTTGAGTAAATAAAAATCTCCAAAAAACAAAAAACTAATCAAACTGTGGAGAGTTAGAGAAGTGAGGCCATAAAGAAAGCACAAGTAAATGGGTTGACTTCTTTGAATGTATATTTCCTTCAATTTCGTCGAAGGTCGGGAATCCTCCTTTATCATTAAACCATCTAATAAACTGATGAAAATTCAATTCAAAGAGAAGATAATTTGTGACTTCATTTGGTCACGGCAGCTCAGTTGGTAAAAGAGTAAAAGACAAGGTCTTAGGTTCGCGACTATCGTTTTTGCCTTCCCTTTTCTCCTTTGTAATTAGGATACGTTTGAAGAATAGCCTCAGTTTATTATTTTCTCTTTGACTCATCGGGTTGTTCAAAAAAAATGGTAGAAGGTAAGCATCACCTAAAAGCTCATCAAACTGCTTTCAAACTGGTTTATGAAGAAATCTCCATTCCCCGGGGCAGTCAACGGTGTTGTACTTTGTGGTCTGTACAAGCCTACCATGACGAGTCTATCCCCTCGTGGCAGCAGTAGTTTAAGCCATCTTGAATTGATAACGGCTGCTCTATTTCCTGCTGCCCTCCCGATCATTTCGTCTTGCTTGTTCTCGAATTGACATGCAATTTGTTTCCAGCAAAATGTACAGGATGGTGCAAAGAAATACAGGGTAGTCTATTCGCTCATACATTGTTACCTCATCATATTTCGACCACTCTTAATCAAATTTAGGGCTTCTTATTGGTAGAAATATGATTAGCAATGGATAGACTACCCGGCAGTACTGCCCTGTATTTATTTGCAGCACCCTGTATACTTAAGGAACAACTACCTAAAGAAGAGTACCCTGGTACATACAGTAGAAGGAGGAGAAGGAGCGCAAATGATCCGTTTACTGTAGGTGCTTCGTTTGCTGTACTCATTTCGCCCTTTCCTTTCCAGGGATCGTCGTGTGCAACTGGTGCGTCCTGCTGAGCGTGCTCATCACCATTTGGTGCACGTTCGACGCGGCCGGTCGCAGCTGGGTCAAAATGAAGCGCTACCAGCGAAGCCTCCGCGACGGGCGAACCAAATTCAACTACAAGCGTTCGGGCAACAGCCACAGGGACTGGAGGCACAGGTGAGTGAGTACGCATTATTCAAAGGAGCTGGACAAAAAACACGGGCTAGCCGACACGGCCACTTTCTACCTCAATGAAATGGGACTGTGCTTCATTTCCGGTTTCATCGCGAGTCTATGTAGATTTATCGCTAGCAAATTCTAGCTTTCCACTCAATTAATCTTTCCTGTCCCAGAGACAGAGAAATCAAAAGCGACAGCGGTTCTAAAGTTCCTCTTAATTCTTGTCTCGTTTACAACGCTCTGCGGCAAAGCATTTTTCAAAATCCACGGACTCCTCTTCGTGGCCATTGCACTTGGGATTTTATCTTTGGATCGTTGGGGATACGTACGAGAGGAGGAGCTGAAGAAGAGAGGCAGGCTTTTTTGAGTGTTCTCTTCTCTATATTGAAAAGCTTTCTAGAGACTTTAAGTTTTCCACTGGATGCTGTGGACGCCGCTTCTAAAGGTGCTTTCTTGGTTTTGGTATTGGCGAAGCCAACGCGATATAATCAAGCCGTGGCACTGATTTTGTGACATCATGCAAACAGATGGATTTTGTGACGTCTTGTAAAAATAAATTTAAGAACAAAATAAGGACCCATGTTTGGTAATAATGCATTTTATTCTACTCTCTTTACTTAAAATACAAAATTCATATTTAAAATACGTCACGAAAACCGATGGGATTTCAACAATGCCAAGTGGCCTAGTGCCATGGCTTTGTATAGATCGCGTCGGCTGCAGTATTGGTCGAGAATCGCTGATTCCCTCTTTCAAGAGAAAAAGAGCAGCGTTTGCCTTCTCATTTCCAAAGTTAATAAACGTGCAGACCAAGCGTGCGTTCTTAGAAGCAACTTTCTGCTAAAGCTCCGAATAAAGTTCAAAAGAAACAGAAAAGCTAAGTAAGAGATTAAACACAACACAAAAGTGACGTAATCTTACGTCACACGACTCTCAGATTGATGGCTACTGCGGTAGATAAGGCAGGTAGGACACGTGGTAAGTAGCGATTGCTTAAGTTATAGACGCAAGTTTGGGATGGCTTTCCGAGAAAACCTTCCACTTTTTCCCGAGTTGTTCTCCCAGGTAGGCCCTAGAGGAGAGTACGCGAGAACAAAATTCATTCGTTTTTCGATTTTCGTCGGCTGCAATTGCTCGTGTATCGTTTGCCTCTTTGCTTGTTTGTAAGCTCAATAGGCAGTTGGATCCCTTTCTATATTCTCTAATGATAACACAACGATAGTTTCCTTTTAACTCGTTCTCATTCAACACTTTCGGCTTCGCTGTTGGTTCTACCCCCCCCCCCCCCTCCCCTCCCCCTCTCTCCTCAAAAACGCTAAGCCAGCTCCTACAGAAGTGAACGATCAGAATCTTTTCTAGGAACTAACTCCTTTTGCCTCGGAATTTTTATTTCTCCTTGTGCTTTTGACTACTTCTCTCACGCCTGCCAACACAGATGCTTTTGTCTACTTATGGGGTCATATCAAAAGTCAAGACCAATGATCAAAAACTGCCAGGCCTTACCAAAAGTAAAGGAACAAGGACGTTTCTTTGAAGGCACACATGTCTAATAACGCTGTCCAACAACAAAAAAATTACTGAACAGAGAAGCACCGTTTCTAAGGTAATTTTTTGCGTAGATTACAAAAATGACGCTCATTTTTGCCTATCGGGTCTCACTTTATCGTAAATCGTGATTGAATTTTTTATATTTTTATGTAGATTTGCCACTTACACGTAAGTTTCAAAATTACTGTATATATACATATTTTTTTTTATTTTCAGCTACATATAATACTTAAATAAATGAAAATGCCTAGAGGAACTTGTAAAAACAATCCAGATAATTTTGGTTATATTTGTGGATGTGTAACAATAAAGTGAAAACTATCAAATTACGTCAAAAAAACTTTATAATCAATATTTCGAAATTGAAGTGGGAGATCAAGATAAGAAATGCTGTTCGTTTGGTCTAAAATGCCTTCATTTACAGAATGCCGTTTTTACCAAAAATGAGACCCGATAGAGAAAAACTGTTTGCAGATTCGGAATCAGCGCACCCAAATTACCAAAAGTCAACTACTCTTCGCCTAGTAATTTTTTGAAAGTTAAAAATTGTTGGACAGTCACTGTCTAAGTACATCATAATTGTTGTTCGCACCGTTGCTTTGCCACCTCCTCCTCCTCCTTTTATGTCCACCTTCGATGTTCTTCTTTTGCTTCATTTCTCTCTCGCTCTGTAGCTTCATATTTGATTCTCGTGTTGACAGGAAAGTGATGCGAGCCTACCAGGAGAGTTGGAACACCCGGTGCCGCGTTCTCTTCTGCTGCATGGGCAAGTCCGACCAGCACAGGGTGAGTGAGTGAGTGAGTGAGTGAGTGAGTGAATAAACGACAGTTTCCTCCAAGGTCAAAAATTACGACCCCCTTCCTCCATTTTCTCTCTCTCATTGTTTTTACTCTTTTTTTTGCCTCAGAATTCATTTGCCGAAATTGCCAAATTATTATCGGAGTTTTTCCGCGATTTGGATGTGGTGCCTTCCGACGTCATTGCCGGTCTCGTGCTGTTGCGGAAATTTCAAAAGCTGGAGCGACAAGCCATCGTGGCCCAGGTGAGGGAAGGAAAGTGGCAGTTTTTATGTGATTTATTTATATTGATTATTGCTTGTCTCTCCTTTCACGTACTTTTAGCGACAGAATGACACGTACGAGTTCCTGTCGGGCATTCCCATCACACCCCGGAGTAAGTTCCTGCCTCTCAACGACCTGGTGAGCAACCCACCTCCTGCCTCGTTTTCCTTTTCTTTTCTCTTTTTTTCAGTGATTCGGCAGTTCCCTGTGTTTTGATTTGACTTAATCGTCTTTTCCAGGATGCGTTGCACGAATTTAAGAACGTGATCCATTACATGGAGTACGCGCTTTCAGCCTACGGGTGGCCCATGTACATGATGGCGCACTCGGGGACTGGCATCTGTCGCCTTTTTCCTCACCTCAGGTAAGGGAGACACGTGGCCATACCACTTTTGTGTCCTCTGTGCTGCTAACGGGCTCCTTTCTCGCACAGGTGTTGCTTCCCTTGCTGTCGACGTCATCACCACGAGCGAGTGCGTATCGTCGAGGACAACTGTTGCGAGTGCAATTACGCGGCCTTGCAACGCCTCAACAAGCTCAACAACGTCGACATGGTCTACGTCACCTATCACGTGGAGGTGAGTGAAGGATAAGAAAAGAGAGGAATAACTTTTCCCCCTTTTTGGTGGACAGAAGCTCAGCCATGTAAAATATGTACAATTCCGTTTACTTTCAGGTCGGAGAGACGCCTTTCTTTGTCGCCGTGGATCACGAGAAGAAGAAGGTCGTACTCTCCATTCGAGGAACACTCTCGATGCAGGTGAGCGTGGACCAGTTCCGTAATTTCTTTTCCTGTCTATTGTGTTGGTCCATTGGACCGGCTGATAATTCGCTCTTTTGGTCTCGGGTCTTTTCTCAAAGGACGTCATCACGGATCTGAACGCGGAAGGCGAGCAACTGCCGACGGAGCACACGCACGACGATTGGCTCGGACACAAGGTAAACTGGAATCATGGTTGGGGGGACCAAGGAACAAAGGATAAGAGGATAATTCATGCTTTACTTATTCTGGTCCCAAAGGTATTTAGTTGCGTCTACGGCAGAGTTTTTCTAATACTTTCCCGACTAGGACGATGTTCTTTAACAAGTGGCATCGCGTCTTTCAATTCTGCAGGCTATCCCACTAGAAAAGGGTGACTGAATCGAAACTTGTTTACTGGGACAGTAGGTTGCATGAAAGAAAGAAGGCATCCTAATACAAAGGGTTGTTAGGGATCTGTGGTTACAATAAGCATATTTAAATGTGGCGCGCGCGTTCATTTCACGTGAGCTATCACGTGGAGTGTTGCTAGGGCAGGTATTACAACAGTTAGTATTCAAACAGCGAGCTAAAAACATTGAGTTTATGCCACCGAAAACTGACATAACAGCAGCCCTTTCCGACGTCCAATTCGGCTCTTCCGAAACCATGAAAGCATGCAAGAAGCAAGGCTTTGTCGTTTCCAAAAAAAGGATATCAAGTGTACTCAATAACATTGGAAAAATCACAAGTGGCGCCATTCTTGAGGCTAAAAAGCAGGCCGATCCGAGACCATCCACTAAAAGTTTGGGCCCTCGTCACAGGATATAACCCACCAACACAACGGGCCATTTGCATGTGTGTACTCGGTAAATACAATGAACAACCGTCATTTACAACTAGAAAACTGATACAAGAGCCACATTCATAAGTTGTTGCGGCGCCATGTTCAAGAGCGACGGACCAACTGCTCTCAACTGTATGAACAATAATGTCTGGCACATGAAAAGTGGAAGTGCGTCGTCGTACGAGATGAGGCGTAGGTTTATTTAAACGACTGCAACAAGAGCCGAGCCACTTTTTACCGTCCAAGGGATTCTAAAGACCTCAGAAAATGGTACTTGGGGAGTACTGCCTTTCTTTCTTTCTTTCTTTCTTTCTTTCTTTCTTTCTTTTTTTTCATGCCACTACTGTCTCAATAAATAGGTTTGAAAGCCGTCAACGTATTCTACTGGGACACCCTCTATATGAGTCACTTTTTAGGACGCATCGTTTCAGTCGTTCAGACGTGGGTCTATGAAATGGTAGCAACCTTCAAAATGTAAACTCCTTTGTTCCATAATGTAAACTGCCGTGCTAGGTTAGTAAAGTTCATTTTAAACTGGCCACACGTTTGCTCTTTTTCTTTTCCCAAACAGGGCATGGTCCAGGCGGCCGAGTACATCCGGCGGAAATTGCATCACGAGGGCATTCTGTCGCAGGCGTTCGAGTTCGACATGGAGCGCGGGACGCCCAACTACGATCTCGTGCTGGTGGGTCACTCTCTAGGAGCAGGGACGGCCGCCATCTTGGCCATCCTCCTCAAACAAGAACACCCCAACTTACACTGTTACGCTTACTCTCCGCCAGGGGGGCTGCTCAGGTAGCTTTGCCATTACTCACCGTTAACGCCCGCTCATTTCGCTACATTAACCGACTCCGACTCCTCCTCCTCCTCCTCTTCCTTCTTCTTCCGGGGCATCGAACCGTTCAGAAAAGATTCGTTTTACTTCCGGTCTCTTCCTGGCAATCAAAAAATGAACCGCTTTGAACCGGTTTCTTTTTCTTCTTTCCTTTCTCCGCTCTCAAGCTTAGATGCGCATTGCAAGTGCCTAAAACACAAGAACAGTATTTATTCCACACATTAAGGGGGAATTAGATGTCAGTTGGAAGAGCTTTTTGTTCTGTCACTGACCGTACAATGGAAAGTTGTCATCCACAATTCATGAAAGGATAATAAATACTCTCTCCTGCAAATACGAAATAAAGAAGAACCCTTACGGTTTAAGAAAACTTATTTCGGTTCGATGCCTTGCTCCTTTTATTTTGCCATTATTATTCTTATTATACAGGGTGAGTCAAAAGTCTGGTACCTCCTTCCAATCTTGGATACCAATGTAGTTACGCAAATTCCAATAAAGGGTGCTCTATCTTATGGAGCACCTTTCATCATCTCAGATATGCAAATTAGGACACATCCAAATTCTATCACAAAATTCCAATTGCACATTTGCACATTCAACTGCAAATTCTAAACAAAACAAAACAAAACAAAAAAAAAGTTCACCAAAATCCGATGAGCGGATCACCCACCCACAATCCTCATTGCAAGCTCTGCAATAAGACAATTGGCTCTTGTACTGTTTGTTGCTTCCAAAGTAAGTGTTTCCATCAATCATCCAGATAGTGTCGTTCAATGCGATGTCCACTTGCACCATAGCATAATTCCGCACGACATTTCAACGATGCCTGGTTGTTGCACGATAATTTTGCCTCGCCTCACCAAAGCAGAGGACCATGTTGACCATTTCCTGGTTAGTGTACTCTGCCATCTTGCTTTGCTCTGATTCAGCTTTTCTCGGCTTCAACATGCCTTCCTTTTTATACCAATTGCAGCACAGGGAACTGGTGACTTTATGGTCAATTGAGGAACTTTCTAGAACAGGATGAGGATGGTGCAGGAAATAATTTGCAGAACTTGCAATGAAGATTGTTGGGTGGGTGATCCGCTCATCGGATTTTGGTGAACTTTTTTTTGTTTTGTTTGGAATTTGTTGTTGAACAAATGTGCAATTGGAATTTTGCTGTGTATCTCTTAGGTTTTCGAGATCGAATTTGGATGTGTCCTAATTTGCATATTTGAGATGATGAAAGGTGCTCCATCAGATAGAGCATTCTCAACTTTCTATTCACTCTCTGTATTGGAATTTGCAATTGGTATCCAAGATAATTGTTTAGGAACCTTGTATGATTCAAATGGAATAAAAATGTCCTCTAAACATTCCATCTAGTTTCGATCGTGGGTGAGATATCGACGTTTGTCTATTTTCTTTTATTCCTAGAAAAAAGGTAGGTTTACCTATTTCTTCTTAAATGTACTCTTCCTGTTTTGCATATGCTACACAGGAAGAGAAATCGTCGTACTTGTAACATGTGTCAAAGGTATTTTATTGACTTGGCGGTTGATTTGAGCAGTTGCAGCTGGGGGCATCAGTGTTACTCTCTCCTTCTTCTTCTTCTTCTTCTTCTTCTTCTTCTTATTCCTTGTATCATTTTAGTTTTGTTTGCTACTTCAATGTGATGTTCTGTAAGTCAGTTTGCAGAATAAAAGTGTTTTATTTATTGCTTTAACAACTCTACAAGAAAATAGACAAACGTCGATATCTCACACACGATCGAAACTATGTACATGGAATGTTTAGAGGACAATGAATCACACAATGTTCCTAAACAATTTTGGTGGATACGTTTGGGTCACCTTGTATATTTTGAGAAGCAGTCGCCCTGTCCATTTCTCTTCTTCTCGACGCGTGTGACGACTTGTATCGTAGGCAAGCGCGGGGCAAGCGTAAAAGGAAATGCGAGTAAAGCTCAGGTACCTTCCGTCGATCATCTCACATAGAAGACTCCTATCAAAAGAGAGCCAAGTGGCCCCAGTCATTTGCCGAGTAACTTAACACGACCCTTCTGTAATTTTGTCTTTCTGTCCGTCATCACTTACAAGAAAGAGAGAAAGACTTACATGAATGGCTCGTTCGTGGCTTGTTCGTTTCCTCATTTGGCCTATGAAGGAATGCGTTGACAGCCAAGTTGGGATTAGTTCTCGAGTGGGATTAGCTACTCGCCCACTCCGACTTACTCTCTGTACATTTTGTTATTTTTTTTTTCCTAATGGGGTCATTTAACTCCTCTGGCTCAGCTAACAAGTGAGATCGATTTGAGGTTGGCCTGATCTACGTGAAAAAGGACCAAGTGTTGGCAAAACGATAGAAAGCAATCGAACACGAGAACCGGGAATGGTGTTCGCTTTCATTGTTGAGACCTAGGAGGACGTTTCCATAAAGTCTGATCGGTCGTCAACAAGTCACTCGATACGGTAGGAACCGTTCCCAAGCGGGTGGTTCTGCACATTTGTGCGTTTAGACAGCCACCGATGACGCTTATTCGAAACTGCGTCGACACAACTCAGCGACTACAATGACGATTAAAAAATTGGATTATCCAAATTTCCCTAATTCTTTTTCATCTCCTGGCTCAATTATTAATTAACTCTACTTGCTTATACATTTGTATTTTAAGCGTCCTTGCACGGGTACTGGAAAAAGTTTTTATCGCACACCAGACAGCTAAACATTTGAATTTCGTCCGCCATTTTCATTCCACTCGAGCCTGGCCTTGGAGTCCGGTCGCGCACAATGAGCAAAGCGGTCGGTATTTTTAGACAGGATTTTCGCAATCGGTCTGGAACGGCTGCGACCGGTCGGACTTTATAGAAGTAATATATCGCTATCATTTCGCCAGATCCAGTGGGGTACCACTCGATAGACAGACGCCACTTAATATCCCGGCTCTCTCGGCAATAGTCCATTGGAAGCATGGAAAGACGTGCCATTCGTTCATGTAAGATTATTTCGAGACTACCCGAGGCAGAGGGCGCGGAGTAACGTTTCGAGATCCTCTCGAGATACGTACCGTTTACTCTAAAAATTGGTGGTGTTGTCCGTTCCGCCACCGTTCTTGCCGTTCCCGTCTAAATGTGCCCAGCAGACGTTAAAAAAGCGCCACCGAACCAGTCGTCTCACGCGTATATTCACTTTTTTTTCCCTTTTTTTCTTTTGTTAAGTCCACTTGAAGTCGGTTCTATTCTACAATGTCCCCTCTCTTTTGCGACCCGATAGCCTCCCTGCCGTGGAATACACCAAGAGCTTCATAACGTCCGTGGTGGTCGGCAAAGACGTTGTCCCCCGCATCGGCCTACACCAGATGGAAGCACTTCGCTCCGACCTCTTCAACGCCATCAAACGGAGCACCGAACCCAAGGTTCCGTAAGCACACGGTCTAACCTTCTTTTTTTTTTTTCAATTTGCAGAAAATAATGGCTCATTCAGTCGCTCGTTGTGTTTTTTTCTCTTTTGGAATCAGTGGAAGGTGATCATGCAGAGCATGTTGTGTTGCCTGTCGGATCCTCCGGTCGACGAGTTCCTCAAGGAAGGGGAAAGGGAGAGCGGGGCCGGTGCCGGAGGAGGAGCGAGCGGAGGCATCGGCGCTTGGAGGTCGAGCAGCAGCAGGAACCTGAGTTGCCACCCGAGCGATTCCTCCATCGCTCTCACCACGCACCAGCCCCTCTACCCACCCGGTCGAATCATCCACATCGTCCGAAACCACCCGAAAAAAGACAAGTAAGCCCCGTCGCTGGTGTAGGGAAAAAAGAAAAACAATAATAATAATGGAAGTGAAAATGGTTGTTGTTGTTGTTGCTGTTGGCTCTTAAATCGACGTAACAAGTGTGGATACTTACATTGAGAAGTCCTTTCCACAACGTCATTTATTAAACCTTACAGGTACATTTCGATTGCCATTTCGTTCTGTAGGAGACAAAGAAAAGGAACAGAAGGGCCATGGGGGAGGGGGAAGTATATCGTGAACAGAAGTTTGCTTTCTTGTGATTAGTAACCAAAATTAAATATGGGGCCAATCATCAATGAACGCAATCGGCAAAGAGAATAATAAAAAAAAAACAAAACAAACTCCAAGTGATAGGAACCAGGGCCGGAGAGGAAATTAGTCAATTTTTCCTCCATTGGTTTTAATCGGGCGACAATTACTTTGAGCTAATAACTACTTGATTGGACAATTATCGCATTGTATCTCGTAGATGCCAGAGTTGCTTTTAGGACGAACGCTCGAGTCATATAAAGAACTACAATCCTAGAAAATCCGCATTCGCAAAGCCTATAATTTCAACTGGCAAAACATATAAAATTTTCCATGTGTGTGGTGACCCCTCGAGACGGTTGAAATCCTAAAACAGCCAGCGTAGACTTTACTCGATCAAGATAGAAAATTTAGCTGAATGGAAAAAATTGCCTACATTTCCTAAAATAATTTGCTCTCCTGCCCTGGTGCCTATCACGTGGACTTTTATCCTCCTTGCTGATTGGCCTTTCTGTTTATTTAGTCATACGTCTCTGTCATTACCAATCACAATAACTGGGCTCATTGATGATTGTCCCACCCACCCCCACCTCTTATATATTTCTTGTTACCAGTGCCAAGACAGAAATCTTCCTATACGATTGGCCCCCTTTCTCTATACTGGCTGCTTTTGAACTCGACAGGGTGAGATAGGTGATAACATGCTCAATATTTTTTACCAAAGAATCGATGCTCCAAAGTTCACCATTAAATCGCTACAGAGAAAAAATGACCAATAATGAGTTAACAATTTTTATTGGCAACTGATTAGAGTAACTGTTCAAAAATGTTATAGTGTCAGGAGGCCTCTCTTTATTTCGTTTCTGAGTTCAGTATACAGAGAACAAGGGGGAATCTCCTAAGTAGAGTACATTCAAAACTGCTTGGCAAGTCACGTACATTCCCAGCTGCGACTACAATTCTGGCACCTAAGTCATCTCATCTCAGGAGTAATTTTTGTTTAATTTGCATGGGATCATTCAACTGGTCATGGATTGAATATTTCCAACATTTTCCCCTGTAGCAATTTCTTAGTAAACTTTGAACTAGCCATTTCTTAGAAGAAAATGTTACCAGTCAAAGACAAGCTTCATGTATATAGCCCATGTTCTGCTCCTTTTCTTTGAAATAGACAAAGGTCCAGGAATGGCAATAGGGTAGCGTTTCGAGGCCTAAAGAGTTCCTTCGTGGATTCTGAACGACTGCCTCAAGATAAGAGTTCCTCGAAACGCCTAGATTCACAATAAACGCTACCCTATTGCCATTCCTCGACCTTTGTCTATTTCATAATTACAGCAATAAATAATATTGACCAAAATGCAATCGATTCCTTTTCTTTGTCTCCTACTGAACGATGGATGATTGCAATGTGCACGTTGGCATGGTGGAAAAGTGGAAGGACCGCTCACTCTAGGCTGGCCCTTTCTTTTGCATCACTTCACTCGTCAAAATTTATAACAATAAAAAAAGCCAGTAAAACAAGGTCGACAAGCATGACCCTCAGAGCAGGTGAGTGCCTTCCTTTTTCTTTCCTTTCGTCAACATCTTGCGCACACTTTCTTGTAGCGACATGGCTAACACATGAGAATAAGGAGACGTTGAAGGGACCTGATACTGAAATGTCGAAGAAAACGAATAAAGAAAAGTAACGCAAGCTACCTAGAAAGTGGTGTTGCATCGCTTAAAATGCCAACCTCGATGGACCCGTCAACTGCTCTCCCCTTGGGTTCGATTCACGTCGGCCACTGAGTATTCATTTCGAGGGAGAGGGTGCTTGCATCCGAGTCAGATAACGACAATCTTGCTATTCGGAAACGGTGAGGTCGCGCGCTCTGCGCCTTTTTGAAGGTCATCAACACGAGACGAATTTCGAGCGGATCGCAAAGTTTTTGGGCCGTGACGAGAACGTACTTGGCGAACAAACTTTTCCTAGTGAAGTGGTCCTTTTTCAATTTATGATCCAAACAGACATTTCAAAGGCCTTTGACACCATTCCCCGAGAGCAATTATTTTTGGATCTTGAGTCTCATGGTGTCACTGGGCTATATCTCTCTCTCTCTCCCTAGTGAAAGATCACTTTTCAGCTGCTCATAAGAAGAATGGCGTCACTCATAAAATCAAGTTTAAGTCGAGTGACATTCTGGTCGCTTCGTGCTAAATTCATCACTCCATCCTTCCGCCAAGTGACTCCGACCTCAAAAAGTATGGATCAACGTTCTCTCGTAGGATGTGTCCGCCTAAATAGAAGGCCCATCAGTTGCTCGAATTGAGTAAAAAAAATGATCGAACTCGAGACGGGTTCAAATGATCCCACAATAAGAGCATAGACTGACTAAATAAATTAACTGGACTTTTCTCAAGCTCAAGTTAGCTTTTCCTCTCAATTCATTGAAACAACAACAACAAGTGTGGAAGATAGAGAAAAAAAAGATGCATAAATACTCTCGCTTAGAGTTGAGGTTTCATTCAAAAACAAACTGCTCTCCTCTTAGGCAGAAAAATCACATGCAAAAAAAAATCTGTTGAGAGGTAGTTCCCCTTTTCAAGAGCAATAAACAAGTTCTATGCTAATTAGTTAGTGCATAAATTGCAAGATTCCCAAGGTGATCTTCTGATTTCGTCTATGTATCTATCTATCAATTGAACTACAGAAGGTTGAGTACGTTACAACTAAACGATCTCCATATGCAAATTCTCCAGCCACGTGCTTGACAGGACTACGCGGTCGTGAGGAGTTCTAAAGGGGACATCGCTTCATCATTCTTAATCGTTGTACGAGCGCTAGCTGCGAGAATGCCGCCAAAATTTGATAGATACTGGGAAGGAGATAGAAATGCACTTGCCAACGCCAAGTGGTCCTACTAGAAAACAATGCAAATGCAGGGGTCTCACCATTTCGAAGGCAGGAATCTGTAACAGAAAAACCGCAATACCAGCAACGTTGGACGAATCTGGACCCTCGAGACAACGACCCACTCCGAGCAGAACAGCGAAGGTTGTAGCCAAAATCGAGCGTCTCATCTCTGCAGAAAATCCCAAAACTCAAAGGGCTGTCGCAAACAACGTAACGGTACCCATCACAGTCAACGGTACGCAACATAATCCACAACAATCTCCGAAACCTGGTATGGGTGCATCGGGATAAAGCTGCGAGTCGTACGTCCGAGTCGACGGTCGCTCATTTGCAAACAGTGGAACAGGAGACGAGCATACATTCAATTCCGTTTGAAGACATTCCAGATTATTGCGGCTTTGAACTGCTCATGTAGACGACCCTGTACATTGGACGGTCTATGGAAAGAAAGCCTGTGAAGAGGGGTAGGCAGGCATAGAGCGACCTAAATTCTCTGCGGCCAAGTCTTATTGAACGGAAAGTACGATGCAGAGCCATAGTTCGACACCGTGGGCACCAGATAGAACATCACCAAGCATGGATGGCGGCGGGGTTTCTCATAAGACTTAGGACGCCTGCAAATCGTTTAGTTGGAACGTACTCAACCCTCTGGATTCTCAACAACAACCATTCCGTATTTTGCAAGGATTATTTTTTTTTCCTGAGAGAACATGGTATTGCATTCTATGGCAAATGTTTGTTCAATCAAGCGTGGGTGGGTGGGTAGGTAGCATTTCACATGGATTGTGGGTGGCGCTTTAGTTTTGTACTTAAAGGGGAAGTCCACCCAACATGAAAAGCATGTTGCTCATTCACAGTATGGCGAAGTTTTCTTCAAAAGAGTCATTAGCAAAAAACACAAAAGATCCATAGGCACGAGATATTCAATACCATTCAAGCCAATCTCGCTTTAATATCAAATTTCATCTACATTTTGCACTCTATTGTTCAGTGGGAAATGAGACTCGGGCTCAAACATTTAGGAATGTAGCAAACTTTTTTCTCCAGCTTTTTACCAGCACAGCTGCAACAGGGAAACCACGCGCTGGTGATCTGTTGAACGCGTCATCTACTTCTCTCCAGGCGCGCAGCAAACAGTGCCAAATACACTGGCTGACCAAAAAAAAAAGTGAAACACCCCCGAGAAGGAGTGGTTAAAGTGAATGAAACGCCGCAATACATGAAAGAACATGTGACTTTATTGTAGTCATTACAATATGGGATGAAACAGACAACACCATTGGCAGTACAGGTGGAACGTTGGCGCCAGGTCAGCAGGGTGCGGCACCCCTCTGGCTCCAATGCATGCCCTTTTGCGGTTCGGAATGGTGTCAAACAGTCTTTGGATCCTCTCTTGAGGCAAGTCAGTCCACACTTATTCAGCTGTCCCTCCAGACCCCTGAGTCGCTGTGCCGTCAAAGTCATTCGAAGCACTATTAGAGGTGACCTGAATGCATATCCGATGGCTGCCCACACTGAGATGCCAGGGATTACGCCTGGGTGTGTCTCCACGATGGTCGTCGGAGGTCATGGAGAAGCGGGACTCGTCACTAAACACGATGCGACGTCATTCGTCCTCTGTCCATCCCTCCCGGGCAAGGCACCACTCTAAAACAGGCGTTGATGTTGTGGTGTTAATGGCAACCGACGCATGGGGCGGTAGGACCCCGATGCGGCGGATGCGAGTCGTCGAGACACCGTGTGAGAACTCACGGGGTGTTGTAGAGTCTTCAGTACGTGTTCGTGGATGGCGGGTGCCAATGCCATGGGATTCCTTAATGCTTGGAGCACCATACGACGGTGGGGTTTGTTGGTCGACCCGAACCTGATACACTTTCAAATTTGTCTAAATTCACATTTGGCTGGACTTCTCCTTTAATCATTGCATAGGTTTTTTTATCGTTGCACAGTGGGAGGTTGTTTGGGAGGGAGGGTTGTACGAGGGATGTAGCAGTTGAGACTGATCTTCAGGTTCTTTTTTATCTGTTGAACAGGAAAATGTTTAGGAAGCCGGAGCCCATCTACCAAGCACTGTGGGTGGACAACGCAGACTTCGACGAGGTCCTCATCTCGCCGGTCATGATCCAAGATCACATGCCGGACAAAGTGTTGGAAGCCTTAGAGAAGGTCGGTGGGCTTCAACTGTTGACAAATGAAATGAACCTAACCTAACCAAAGCCCCTTTCACTTCCGTTTCCTCTTTTTCTTGTATTTTCCAGGTGCTAAGCAACGTGGGTCCGGTCAAGCCTCAGCGCGTGTTCATCGAGGCCGAAAAGCTTCAGTTGCTTCCTGATTCGAGTGACTCTTCGCCCATGGACCGGACGCCGCCCCACAAGCTGTGCCTCGAGACGAGTTTCACCGACCTGAACCCGGAGGCCGGAGCGGGTGGCGCCACGAGCAACAGGTCGAGCACGTATAGCGAGTCGGGCGTCGGCGAACCGCTCAACTCGAGCCTCAGCTGGGACTATCCGTCAGCCCTCGAGGAGCACGTGGCTCGCAACTGCCGCCAACAGAAGAGCAACGGCTTCCCGGCCACGATCGGCATGCCCGAAAGGAAAGTGGACCTCCTGCACGACGACTGGATGGGACTGGCGCCCCTCGCCTCGCCCGAGACCCTGTCCGACATTTCGAGCGTCAGTTCGAGAGGTAGTCGGAACAATCTCAATGGCGGCGGGCGCCACGCCTCCGTGATGGGACTGGGCGGCATGACCCTGGCGCGTCCCATGGAGACCATCGTCCAGTCGCCGTCCACCAACAAAGGCATCGCCAACGACGGCTACTGCTTCTACGTCGATATCCCCGAGGACAACAACAGCACAGCCGCCGCCGCCGTTGCTACTACCGTTGCTCCTTCTCCTCCTTCTGTGCAACTCTCGCCACCACCTCCACCGACGGCGCTTCGGCATCGCGGCGGTGGTAGCAGCGGTGGCGGCGGCGGCGACGACGACGAGGGCGATGACGATGACGATGACGACGACGACCACCACCACCACCATCACCATCATCGCAGTGGCGGCGACGACGACGACGACAAGGACGAGGCCTCCGAGACGAGCCGTTTGCTCGACGCGCACGTACGCAACGAGGCGACCATCCTGGACCTCGAATCGGACTCGGACGAACCCAAATACGAGCTGGGGAGGCTGAGTTTCTACGTGAACGGTGACGAGTCGCCCAAACGCGAGTGTCCCGAATGCCGAGGAGGGGGAGGAGGAGGAGGAGGAGCGACGCTGTCGGTGGGCAGGAACAGTCCGCTGCCCAACTCGCCCCGCGAGAAGAAAGTGACGTTCCAAATCGATCAACTCAACAAATCGTGTCCCGCGTCGCCCAAAATCAGCTCCCCGTCGCCCCTTCGCTCCTCGTCGATGCGGTCGGTGCCTTCTCCTCGGCAGGTGACGTCGTGCGACCACCTGACCACGCTGCCCAACGTGTCTCCGCAGCAGGAGTACGGCATCAGCACCATCTACTCGCCTTACCCCCACTACGGCTACTCGAGCCAGAGCCCCTTCCAGTCTCCAACATTAGACTACCAGTCGCTCGAACTCTATCAGACGAATCTAGTGGACGTGATGAGTCAACTGCAGCAGGAGGCCAACACCGTCCTCGCTATCAACAACAACAACCACAGCGGCAGCAGCCGCAGCGAGAAACTGTCCGACAGCAGCGGCGTTCACAGCGACGACGTGAGCGACAGAGACCGACAATCGGACGAGGGACTCGGGGAAGGCGACGGAGGGCACCAGCTGTTCCCTTTCGCCGAACCGTCCTCCCTGTCGCCCGACAATCCCGTCAAACTGTTCTTCAAGTACGGTCAGTTCACGGAGGAGAGCAGCGTGTGACCGGATAAAAAAAAAAAAAGGCAAAGACAAAAGCAAAAGCCTACAACAAAAACGAAAACCTCCTCCGACATTAAGAAGAAGAATCTCCACTAGGAGAGAGTCCTCGTCGAAACGGAGACGACAATCCGACGGGAGGGAGGCGTAGACGTCGGCCAACACGCGTTTGGTCCACGCAGTACGACGGCCCGATACGTTTTGGGGCTTTTTCAGGGAACTCAACGCATCCAGTTCAAGGGGCCGTGTGCTTTTTTTGTATCTATTTCTCTAGACTGACACATCACTCGACTGAAGTTTAATGGTCCCGCTTGCACGCCCCTTTTCCATTGCCTTCATTTTGCATTCAAATGGCAGCTTCCAAGTGGGAAGAAGAAGACAAAATAGTGAAGCAGCGTTGACAAAAACAGTCTCTCTCTCTCACTCTCTCTCCCTCACTCACTCACTCTAAAACGAGGGAGGGACTTTCCTTTTTTTCACTCTTTTACTACTTGTCAACGCCTGTGAAAAGAGAGGCAGGCACTCTTAGTTGTTTGGAAGGAGTTGGTCTAGTTATTGGCTTCAAGCAAAAGCTCGTCCCGTTTTATTACAAAAATTGAAGAAAAAAATGTTCTTTACTAAAGATTATTCCATTCAATCACCATTTAGTCAATCTAATCACTAATCACCAATGACCTACCTACCTTTCTTTCTACCACCCACCCACCCACAACCAGCCAAATACAAACACATGTGAGGTGTTGTGCCTAAGGTGATGATTGTTTCAAGTCTTCCAAGGAAATCAAAGTATTTGTCATCTAAAGAAGCGATGATCCGTTCAATACTCCTGTTGCTCGATTACTCACTCGATGAGGAGGAAAAAAAAATGGAATGGCTGCATGCATTATTCATTTAATCAAGAAAAAAGTGGCCTAAAAATAGTTTAAAAAAACATTGGATCAATAATTAATGGAGAAGATTTTGAAAACGCCTTCGTTCAATCAATCAATCAATCAATCACCGGTTGGTTAGTTAGTTAGTTGCGTCCGTCCGTTTGGCTCTCAATTGTTGCGTGGTGTGTGAGTGGCGTGCTAGTGGAATTTATTACGCAAACAAATGCTAGTACACATTTGAGTAGGCAGAGTGCGAATGAGAAATTTGGGTGGGTCTTTCTTTTGAAGCACCGGGAAGCGTAGTTTTTGCAAAATGTTGCTTTCTTCATTCGCTAAAACACGTCAAAATTTCAATCCATATTTTTTGTTTTTTTTTTTTACCAAAGTCTCCTTGAGTGAGTGAGTGAGTGAATCCACGGACGCTTTTTCCTGTGTTGATTTTGCGTAGTATTAATATTAAGATAAACAAGTTGAACAAATAACAAAGCGAGTTACAAATGGCAAGTCGGTGGCACGATATGATAATACTGAGTGCGCGTTAAACCACTTCGCCATCACTCCACTCCCACACCATATTGTTGCACGCACCACTTCTTAACCAGGCCACTGCAACATCACCTCAGTGCGCGCGCGGCAATTCTGGCAGTATTCTACAATTGCACCAAAACATCCCAGTCAAATTGTAAGAGATTGATTGATTGTATCGGGTGGGCAAAGATGCGTGTGGTCTAGCATTGTCTCGATGGAACACGATGCCTTTTCTGTTGGCTAATTCGGGTCACTTCTGATCAATTATTACCTACCCTCTCACTTATCAATGACTCCGGTTTTCAGGTAACAGCTCGTAATAATAAACAATTGTTCCCTTCCAGTCGCACCAAATGGAGGCCGATGTGGCTTTTATGCTGCTTGTTCTTCACGCTTCCACCATCCTCTCCTCAATTGCAAGCACAATTTCAGTCTATCAAATTTTTCTCCGTTCAACTCATGCGGCACCCATCCATCCATCCATCCATCCATTCTTCTTCCGAGCGACGTGACCACCCCCTTGACACGAAGTTTCACCGATCACTCGAGTTGTTCTAGGCCGATGCCCACTTTCATTGCCATCAGCCTCGGCCGCTCGTCCAGAACGGGATGCATCGCTAAGATTCATGCTTTCTGAATCACTTATGACACGTGGAATCGTCAACGGCACCCTCACAGGTACTACACACACACACACGCATACACAGCCCATATCTTTTGCGTCTCTTGCCTTATCGGAAATAAAGTAATGCTCCCTTGTTTTCTGCTCTTTTGAACGCTTAAATTTAAAAGAACAAAACCAAGACAGACAATTGTTTTCTCGAGTACGCGTTCCATATCCTGCTGGCAAATCAACGGCAAAACACTTGGGTTTTATGCGCTGCAATGCCACGTAGCGGGTCAAAAACGGGACGAACTTTTGCATCAAGCCAATAAGATGGGCGATCGGAGACGCAGCGGCTGGCTCCTCTCCTTTTCCCTTCAAGCCAAAGGCCGATGCCTCCAGCCCTCTTCTATTCGTATGCTTCCTTCCACTTTGCCAGTTGTTTCAGGTGCCGGGAAGAAAGTCCCACGAAATCAACACACAACGCGACGCAACTTTTAATCATTTCCTCCTCTCTCTCTCTCTCTCTCTCTCTCTACATTTTCTATCTCATCAGACATAAGACACATACACACAACGACATTCTTTACAAGACAAGGTAATGTGTTGCTTGCTTATGCGACAACGGCTCCATCTGTGTACTTGCCACGTCACTCCATTCGAGTTGATCGAAAAGATCCGAGTGGGGGTCGAGTCCGGAAGCCAAGTGCCAGAGGCGGATCCAAGAGAGGACCGCACGCAACGGCTCAAAATCGATTCCCGTGTGGGTGGAGGAATTGCCTCGTCGGAAAGGAGGAGCCCGCCCGTACCATTTTCCTTCAGACTCGCTCGTTTTTGTAATTTGTGTACTCTAATTAAGCATGCTCACGGAACTCGGTGTTACATTGAACTCGTGACGATACGACACCCAAACATATACACTCACTCACCCACCCACCTACCTACCTACCTACTTACTCACATACAAAGACTCAAGTGAGAAAACAACAACATCGTCTTTTTTGGCCTTCATCATCCACCATCGTCACCTCCATCGACTTCATCACCGACCCTTTTTGGGTTTGTTTCGTTTTTGTTTTTTTGTTGTTGTTTTTTTTTTGGAGGGGGGGGGTCACCGAATCTGGTTCCTCGTCTACCCTATTTTTAACGTTTTTTCCTAACGCTATCCTATTCCTTGTCAAAAGAATCCCCACCCCTACTTACCTTTTCTCCTGAGAAGAAAAGCATTTTTCACTTTTCTTTCTTTGTCCATTTCGTCTGAAATAAAAACAAAATGGGGCCAAAATTGGTCCCGTGTCTTTCACTCTCCGTGATCATTGATATTTCACACTCGTTCACAAACCCTTGGACTAGAGCGGGGAAGGAGGGGAATAGCAATACGAGGCAAACGCATGTTTGAACGAGTCCACCCACCCATTTCGTTTCTCCGTAGCACAGTGGTTACAAGTGCAAAAGAAACGGACACTCGCCTTACATTTGTCCTCCTTCCAATCGTGGATGGACTGACTCTATGTATGGACGTTGACCAGGTGGCGTGGCGTTCGACAGTAAGCGTGAGTTTCTTCTTGTCATTGTATTGCTCTAACCTGCGTAGAAGACCACTGAAGCAACTGAAGATGAAACCGGTATGCGGAATCTATGATGATAATAGTAGAGGGTTAGTCAAAATGAATGATGCAAAAAGAAAAAGCTAGCTGTGACCAGTCTATTTACAAAATACGGAAATCACATGAACGATAACTCTCTAAGTTTCTCTCGATATGGGAGCCCTTTGTGACGGGACAGACATTCAAATTCTTCTCTTCACCAATTGCGTCGATCGCTTGGGAAGTTCGCGTTCATGGGGTACGAAGATGCTGTCCTTCACGTAGCCTCACAGAAAGAAATCACAGGTCATTAGGTCGGGTGGGCACAGCATCATTGGCACGAACAACCAGAGTGCTATATAGCATGTCGATGTAGGTGGTTGAAACGCGCCTCTAGTGAGCGTTTCCGAATTGGCGGGTTTTTCAGCGTTGCCAAATTTGGAGAGTTTAACTTTCATTTAATCTGCGTCTTTTTTAACATCTTCATTTTACTACGTTTGCTTTTTGCATCATTCCTTTTGAATAATGATAAATGGTGTTCACAGAAACCATCCATTCATAATAAACAACATGACCCTACTTCTCTATACGAAAATCTGGGATTTTGAAATCACGTGATTTAAAAAACAACAACCGGTTTTCATTCAAATAAGCCCGGACTCAGGGACTTTTTCGACAACAAGGGTTCCTCCTATATTGTTTCAACCTCAAGCAACGTCTCCTATAAAGAAAGCCTGCCTCGGCACTGAAACATCATACTTCGTCCTTTGTTAATAGTTTTCTACCAATACTAAGTCTTAAATTTGGTCGAGTTCGAGGCTAACGAGAAATACAGGCTCCGGCACTGAAAAGTCACCTCATCAAAATAAGTCGAGCAACGATCCAACCTTCATGGTTTCCAACAAAGGAAAAAACACTGATTGTTGTTAAAATTCAAGATGGAAACGATCAAAGTTACATTGTTAATAGACCTGTCTTGGTCGTTAGCCTCGAGAGATCATTTTGTATTGGCCGAGCAACCGTTTTTGCCCTGCTTCTGCCAGAAAAAGTTGAACTCGACCCAACTCCAAAGTGCAGAAATTTTCACTCGGGCAGAAGAGACGAAAAGAGGAAGTGACATCAAACATTTTTTCTGCTTTGTGTTTTCTGCCATTGTTTTTCCGCATGTGGGAACCACGCTTTAGCTATTCGCGGCGACTGAACATTTCAGAAAACGCACTAAAGCGTGGTTCCCACATGCGGAAAAACAAAAGAGAACAATTTTATGACGTCACTTCCTGCTTTTGTCTCTTCAGCCCGACTGAAAATTTCTCCTCTTTGGAGTTGGATCAACACCACCTAGAAAGACTATTTCTCCTCTTCTGTCTAGGTGATGTCGGTTGGGTTGAGTTCAACTTTTATGGCAGAAGAAAGCAGGGCAGAAGCGGTTGCTCAACCAATAGAAACGATCTCTGCAGTGACGCCACAATGACGTCTTTTCTCTCTCTCTCTCTCTCTCTCTAAAATAAAATGTCGGACGCTCAGCTCACAAAGGTGAAGAGGCCGAGAAAGAAAATTGATGTGGAAACGTTACTAGAAGAGAATTGAAATATAAATTTATTATTACAAATTGAATTAATCAAATGAAATTGCGTGAACAACAATTGAATACAAAAATTTGATATGACGATTGATGAGAAATGAACAAATTGTGTGCAGTCGAAGCCGACCGTGTACTTCGATCGACGGCTTTGTTGCACTGACAAGGGAACCCCAAATAGCGTAACCGCTTTAACATGGAGTCCTTGTATGGCTTTGCATGCTGAAATTTTTTCGTTTTCGCGGTTTATTTTGAAAGAAACACAATTTGGCACTCTCTTGTTTTGCAAGCATCTATAGTAGCTTCAGATGAGTAACATATTTCAATTTGGTGGAAATCTGTGACATACATGTTCGAGGGATTCCCTTATGAGTGCATGTGTGTCAGAGACCTTTTACAAACGTCTCTGATGTGTGTTGAGCAAGAATGCCAAATTACAACCAAAGATGCGCGCTTGGGTAGCAGACTTCTGCTGTGTCATCCTTTTGAGTTTCTGCTCTGTGGGACACCTCCAGGAGCAGAAACCAGGGCGTACTTTCTCTCGTCTTCTGCTAGTGGGAACCACGCTTAATGCTCGAATATTTAAACTTCTCCTTGAATAAATAGCCGCACTATCTCATAAATAGAAAAATCTTGATTAAAAAGGTTTGAATTGCTTTTTAATCCGCTTCATTTTGACCTCTGTTCACTTATTTATTCAAAAGCTTCACTTTCGCCATTTTTGTTGCTGAAATTTGGTTTCGAGTTCGAACTAAAACGTCAGCCTCGAAATTTGCGCCCGGTCTCGAATTTTTACGAGAACGAGACCCTTTATTGATAACCTAATCTCGACCGTTTTTAACTTTATAAATTATGAGCGCGTCCGGTCTCAATTTTTAGACACGCCCAAAAAGAGAGAGAGAAAACCTTCTGTACCGGGCGGGCGCTCATTTCACGAACAAACAAGTAAAACGCTCTTCCCTCTCTCTACACGTCTTTTTCTCTCGAAGTCGTTGAACGCAGCATACGTCTTTTTCTTTTATGCACCAGTAACCCTGTGTTTGGCAAAGCACTAGCTCCACGGAAAACACTGTGATAAGGGGGCCGGCCATAAAGTCCTCCTTACAATACGCATAGAAATATTAAAGTGGGATCACCCTCGTCGTTCACGTGTTCCTCCGCATCTGGCGCTGGTGTCGTTAATGAGCTAATCGCTCGCTAAATGCTACTCTACGTAAAAACAGGTGATGTTAACGTAAGGAATCTCTCTCCTGCAGTCCGATGTCGAGGATGTTCGTGTTCTTGTGGATCCATTTGAAAACACAAAGCATCCATGCCCAGAGCAAGATTTCTAACCCGCGACTCTCTGGTCTCAAGAATGACAAGACCTGCATCTCAGCGCTCTCGGCAAAGTTAACAAGAAAATAAGCAAAGAAACATTTCAAAATGGATCATGTAAATTGTAGAGTAATCACCCTTGCTTGTTATTCTTTCTGTACGTTATGTAAAATCATCGTGAAGAAAGAGAGCCTCGGGCACGTACTGCGAAAGAGTGGTTAGTCCTACCCCAGGACCAGGCACTTCTCCCAGGGATGACGACCACTAACTCCTCCTTGCCAAAAAACTCGAATAATGGTGTTTGACAATCTCAGAGTAATTTTCAGTGACGCTTAATCATTAAGATTTGGCAACTACACAGAGAGAATTTTTTTTTTCAATAGCTCACAACTCCATCTGATCAATCCCAAAAGTAAAATGGATTTGTTCAACGACTCAAATTCCCATTAAACAAATTGAAGACGATAAAATATTCGAATAATTTCTAGGACTTTCCAATGAGGTGTGGCAAGGGAACATTTATTTCCATAGACGAGGGGCGGTCATAAAAATCATTACAATCGACACGACAGAACGATCGCTTTTGAAAAATGTGCGATGGGTGCCACTGGGAAGCGACATCCCTCGAATGCTAGAGGATATTAAGCGGCATTTGGTGCGGTTCCGATAAACGCCGCCAGAGCGTCGAAAGCAACATGGCGCAGAACTTCAGTGAATTGGAGGTACGAGTCGTGCTAAGGTTCCTGCATTTGAAGGGGAACAGCGCCAAAACAAATCCACGAGGAGCTAGTGACCGTTTATGGTGGCAATGCCCCATCGTATGAGACAGTCGCGCCATGTAGCGTCAACGTTTCCAGTGCGGCCAGACGAGCGTGGAAGACGAATCTCGGAGCGGACGCCCCTCCATCTATGACGAGCCACAAATTGCGAAGCTAGTGGAGACGCTATCCCTCTCAGACCGCCGTATCACCGTAGAACAGATCATGAGTCAGACTTCTGCACGACAACGCCCCATCACATTCCGCACGTGCGACCAAGTGCGTTGCGGCGGACCTAGGGTTCGAAATGCTGCCCCATCCGCCGTATTCACCCGATCTGGCGCCAAGCGACATAATCCGCTTCCCTCGCCCGAAAAACCCGCTTCGTGGACGGCATTTCCAAGACGACGATGAGGGCTTTTTCGAGGTGGAGCCAAAAGGAGGACTTAAATGAAAGTGGCATCCAGCAAGTATGATGACGTGGTTTCGACATCAGCCTGAAGATTTTTACAGATGCTCTCAGAACGCTGGACAACAAATGAGTAAAGAAGCAAGGAGAATTCTTTGACAACTAACTGGTGGGTGGGTGGTGTTTTGTACTTTCTTGGTTTTATAAAAAAAAAGGTCCAATTTGATATTAGCCCTCATATTTTGTCACCTTCAATTTGTTTAATGTAAATTTTATTATTTGAATAAATTAATGGGTTGCTTTTGAGGTCAATGAGATGAATAGTCAAACCGCAACATCTAGAGCCCTGAGTAAAAATGAACAATATAAAGAAAGAAAGAAATAAATTAAGGTGGATCATCATTCCTGGGAGAATTTCCCCTTTTTTTAGTTTGTTACTTGCCTTTTTTTTGTTCATCTATCATTCCACTGAGGGCTCCAGATCTTACAGTTTGATTATACATCATGAGTTAGGAATTAAAGTCTAAACCTGTAGATTTACTCTCCCTCCACTCAAGTTTAACTTGATATTAGCCGGCTTTAATCTACTATTTGGCAAGGCGTTGTATAAGTCCCTGTTTGCCCTGGAGAAAGTGTTGTCCCAATACAAAGAAAGCAACAGGCGCTAGGTACCGGGTCGGGTGAGGCAGTCGTTTGTCCCGTTAAATGTCGCAGTCTCTCGGGTTGCATGCCCTAGAATATTTTCATGCAAGAGCGACACTCTTGGCTTTGGACATTTGCCCACGCTACTTGATAGCGATGGCTTCCCATCACTCTCACGGCAAGTTCCGCTATTACGTCCCCGTGATCGCCAGCATCAACGTCATTCGTTGCTGCAATTACACTAAACATAAACAACTTCATTGACCCAAATGTTAACATCCTCCTTCTTCACATCAGCTTGGATCTGGCAAATTAATATTTTGATTCAGGAGATCATAGGAGAGACAGGATTCGAGTCACCAAAGATGTTTTATGAGAAACAAATGACCAAATAAAAAATTAAAAATTAAAAATTAAAAAAAAAAAGGATTTGCGAAGTCGTTCGTTCTGTTGCCATTTTTTTGGAATTCTTTGACTTGAGAGTCGAATAGAACATTAAAAAATAAGTAAAAATTAGAATAAATTCGAATAATCATCATTTTGACCAAGTTCCCGAATAGGTAGGACATGTGTGTCTTTTCTAACTTTTACTCAATATTTGATGCTCTATCGGAATCGGAAGTCGAAATCAAAAAAAAAATCGAAAAAGAATTGCCGACGGAATGACCGACTTAGCGAATAGAGTAAAGGTAAAGCGTGGTTCCCACTAGCAGAAAGCAAGAAAGCAGAAGCCAGGGTGTATTTTTTCTGCTCCTTGAGGTGTCCCACATGGCAGATACTGAACAGGATGAGACAGCAGAAGTCCGCTACCCAAGTGCCATCCTTTGCTGTAATTCGGCATTCTTGCCCAACACAAGTGCACTGCAGCGAAGCCGTCGATCGATCTAAACAATTCATTCCTCATCAATCATCATATCGAATTTTTTGTATTCAATTATTGTTTTATCAATTTAATTTAATTAAATATTCAATAAATAAATAAATAAATAAATAAATATTTCACATCTCTTCTATTAGCGTTTCCACATCAATTTTATTTCTTGTCCTCTTCTTTTGTGAGCTGAGCATCCAACATTTTTATTTTGAGAGAGAGAGGACGTCATTGTGACGTCACTGCAGAGATCGTTTTCTATTGGCTAAGCAACCGTTTCTGCCTTGCTTCTGCCACAGAAGTTGAAGTCAACCCAACTCCAAAAGGCAGAAATTAGACGAGTTTCAAAACTCGAGGAGTTCGAGATTTTTCTGTTTCAAAACTCGAGATATCTCGTCGAGATTTGGCATCCGTGACGCATATTTGACGTCACATCCCGTAGACCCGAGGCCAACGAGAGACAGGCCAGGCAATACCACCTAAAGAGAAAGCCTGAGCGTGGAAACGTCATCCATTGTTACATCATGATACGAAGTCATAATTTAGAGCTTATTATTGGTAGAAATGCGATTAAAGATGACTTTTTATGATGATGAAATTTTCGCGCTCAGGCTTTGAGTAGAGGCGGTGTTGGGCCAGGGCACTCAAAAGTCACATGATCATCGGGGTCCGGACAACAATCCATCCTTCACTGTTTCCAACAAACGAAAAATTATTGATTGTTAAAATCCAAGATGGAGACAATGAAGGATGAATTTTTGGCCGCCCCCGATGATCATGTGACTTTTGAGAGCCCTGGACTGTCTCTCGTTGGCCTCGCCGTAGATCGTAGCCAACGAGAAACACAGGCCTGGACAATAGTAGTCCGAGCAACAATACAATATCTTAGATTAACAATCAGTGTTTTTTCGTTTGTTGGAAACAATTAAGTTTGGATTGTTGCTCAGACTACTGTCAACACCTCCTCCTAGAAAGAAAGCCTCGCAACCGAAACGTCACATATTGTTACATCATCATAACTCGACCATTGTTGATCGTATTTCTACCAATAGTAAGCCCTAAATTTGGTCGACTTATGATGATGTAACAATGTATGACTTTTCTTTCTAGGAGGTGTTGCTACTGTGGTCAGGTGATTTTTGAGTGCCCAGGCCTGTCTTTCTCGTGGGCTACGCCGTAGATGCATAGCCAACTAAAAATTAAAAACTTTTTAAGCTCTAAAAAGTAAAAAATAATTTTTGGTACCTCTTGTTTAAATAGAAATTCATCTAATGAAAAACAGGTAAACGTGTAGCGTCGCCTTTATTGGCCTACCACTCTCTAAGAGTGAAGGCCTTTGTTTTCGTTTCAGAAACTCAAATTTTTTTTTTTGCTGAAATCGACTTAAAAACTCATCATTTGTAAAGATATGTTGAAATTTTGAATAAAAAATTTTCCGTCTGTACGTGTTTGACTAATTTTGTGCAGCTAACTCCTCTGAAACGGCAAATAGCCGAACGAAATAAAAATTCTACATACTTAGAGGGTTCCTTAAATTGTGCCTTAGCGTATATTTTATGTCAATTGGGTAAGCCTTTTTCGAGATATTAATTATTTTCTAAAAATTAAAAAATGGCTATAGCTTTCAAACTCAATAAACTCGACAAGTACGTACTCCTCTCATTAAGGCGAATTTTTTTTGTAAATGACTTGTTTGGCTGTAAATAAGCCCGTTTTGGAGTTATTTACTTGTTAGCCCCTTTCCCAAGCCCCGCCCCCGTCAATTTTTTTTTATTTTTTAGAAATTCAGACAGTGGGGTTCTTAAACTATACATTGACCATTTTTTATGGAAATGGGCTAAGCCTTTTTAGAGAAATTAATTTTTTTTTTTTTGAAAAAATGAAGAAATGGCAGAAACATTCATTTCAAAGCTCCAAACCCAATATAATCGGCATAAAGAGCTTCCTCTTCTTGAAAAATACAATGCTGATCAAGTTACCCCCCTCACAAGTTCAATGCTGATCAAGTTCATGCAATCATGTTGATGGTGTATCGTAATGGAGATGGCTTCTTGCAACGTGACAATGCCGTATGCCACGCTACTCGTATTTTGCATGATTAATTTCAAGAAGAAACAATTCTTGTCTTTGCTTGCTGCAAAAAACTTCTTTTGCTACTGAATGTATGCTTTAACAATTGATTCGCCAATTGAAAATGCTAGTAAGGCGAGTTTGTTGCGATCGCCACGAACGACGACGAACCTGGCTTAGGTGGCCCCCATAATGACCAAATCTCAATCCAATTGAGTATTTGTGGGAGAAAGTTGAAAGAGCCATCAGACAGGTGGTTCCAAAACAACAAATTTCACACAACAGGACAGCGTTGTTCATCAGGCAAAGACTGTTATGACAGCCTATAAAAAGCAGGGAAAGACATCATCTGCCAAGCACAACATCGCCCGAAAGTCGAAGCACACTGATAGAGACTGAAGGGGTTTGAAGCAGGTTGGTCATAATAATCTGGCCACTCAGTGTATATTCATCCTAAAGTGTCGATATCTGACATGGAAATTTTGTTGTTCAGTGCGATAATGAAATATTCGCCAGTCAGTGATACAAATATTGCAATTATGACAGTTAGCATTTTCAATGCTACATTAAATTTATACGCTCTTAGCTTTATGAAGAAACATTTAAATTTAGATTTCAACCATCGAATCACCTATTATATTGGGTGGCAGTACTAGAAATTTGATGTTTGCACGAAATATTGGTTATTGTCTGTTGCCATTTCTAACATACGCACTCCTCTTATCATTGACCAGTGATTTGTAATGAAAAAAAATATTAATTCCAGTAATACAAACAACAATTGCAGAAAACCAGAAAAAATATAAAAGGGGGAGAAGAGATGTGGATATGTTCAATACAATAAAAGAAATAAAAGACTCTTTAACCACAACAACTTTTAAAAAAGAAAAAAAAGAAAAATACAACCTTATCCTGTAAGCGCTTTTCGAGGGCGAAGGTAGAATAGGGAGTAACACAATGATGATTCAGCAGGTAGAATAGGGAGTAACACACCAGATGAATGCCATAAAGGTTTCGTTAACAAGGGTTATGATAAATTGCAAGTACAGTCATGGACAAAAAAAAAACCCTTCCTCACTCTGTACTTTGCCAATAGGTCTCTGATATCGTTTAGTTCAGTCAGAAAACAAACTACATTTTTAACCAATAAAATCATAGCAACACAGAGTGAAGGAGCATGACTGTATATTTTGTATGTGAACATTTTATAGCAGAAATTAATTTTTTTAAATTGTGTTGCACAAAGTTTTCTTCTTATTCGCCATGTGGCCTCAAGACGTATTCTACGATTTAACTAGCGACCGTGTCCCAACATAGCCCCGTAATTTTTTTTTGATTCCGTATCAGTATCTCGTGATAATGTATCATTTTATTATGTACTTGTACAGTATTTTCATAATGGGGAAGTTGCATGAAAATTTTAAATTATTGTTATCTCTAGTATTCGTTATCAATATCAAGGAATAGTAATTCGTTAGTGAAAAAAATTTATAGTTATTTTTTAAAAAAATGTTAAAGTTGACACCACAAGAAAACGGTACGTCATAGCTTGTGAGTAATATGATGTCACTTGCCTGCTCCCCACTATCAAAGCCTTGAGATGGAGCTCACGTACATATAAAATCATTGCGTTTGATGGAAAGTGACGTCAGGTATCGTTTTCGTTGGGAGGCGTGGTTTTACGTTTTTAACGCTAATTTTAATAGGTTTCTTTAATATTTCTAATAAATCTAACAACGATTTCGTATTCAGCATAACACAATCTGTATGAAACAGTGCTTTAATTTGTAAAAAAAAATTCCAGATTTGAACGAATTAATTAAAAAACGTATTTGTAAAGAAAAAATAAAGTGGGCCAATATTTCTTTAATCTTTAATATTAGAATTAAGAATAAAACGGTTTTGAATGGTAAATTAAAAAACCCTCGAAAGGTAAGGTCAGGATTGTCGGGTTTGCTTTTTGTTTTGCTTGCTTGTTTGTTTGTCTGTCTGTTTGTTTGGGCGTCTGGCATTTTTGAACAATTTTAATCTGAAATGACTATTAATGACCAATAATCGTCTAAATAGTGTGGAATTTTGAATAGTCAAGAACGGATCAAGGTAGGATAGTCGATCTACTTTTTTAAAGAAACCTTTCTAGCTCCATCAATCTACGTGCTATTCTCATCCTAATCCTATGCCACCGCTACAACGCATTTCAAACAATTTGTTACTGGTCCCTTATTTGCCTTCGGGACAAATCTTTCGCTGAAATGTATGCGGTGTAACATGCTCTTTCAAGATTATTCGTCAAGTATTTTTCTACATGTTTGACAATATGTCCTATTATTCTGCTGTCCACCCTCTGAAAATATTTATTTTAATTTAATTTACAAATTTTATACAAATAAAAAAATTAATAAAAAAAACGATACAAAATATAAGCCTCTGTCCAAAAGTACAAAATGTTCAACGAAAATTCTAATAAAAATATTGAAAATATAAAAAAAAACAAAAAACAAACAAGATAAAAAATTTTAATCTCAAAAAATAAAATAAAATAAAATAAATAAAATTTATTCTAACATTTCGAAAAAAAAAAACAAAATAAATGTTGTATAGTGAGATTAATAAGAACTCGTTTAGAATTAAATTTTCCCTATCAATGTAAATAATTCTTTAGTTGAATGATTAATAGAAATTAGACGATGTATATTCTATTGCATATTTGATATAAATTCCATAGAAGTAAATAAATAGTTCAAAAACGATTGGACTGACTGACAATAATTGGATTGAGGTTAGGTTAGGTGATCACGCGAGTCGTTAGTGTTCGTAGAAACTTGATTGTATGCGGTTCGCGAGATAGAGTAATGCGCGGTGTTGAAAGGAAGGACCTCTTCTCATAGCGTTCACACTTAAGGGCGATAACGTTAATGCGGATCGATACTGCGAAACTCTGCAACGTTTGCGAGTGGTCATCGAGAACAACGCCCGGGAATGCTGACCGCTGGAGTAACCCTGCTTCACGATAACGCCACGTCTCATACGGAGACCCCCTTTTCCAAAATGAGCTCATACCACCGACCCCCATTTCTTTATTCATTTAACTTGCTAATATAACACGTTCGACAATGACTTATTTAGTTTCATTTGATACACACATACATAGCGTCACGCCTTACAATACACTCGAAAACCATTTTTATTTATTGTTTCTGCCGAACCCCGAGAGATCGATATCGACCACTTTGGGAATCCATGTCCTAGAGCATCCTCCCTACAGTCCTGACATGGCATCGTGCGATTTTAACGTTTTCGGACCGACGACGATTCACTTCGGACGCTGAGATCCAACAGGAGGTCACGGCTTTTCTACTTCAGCAGTCAAGGGAATTTTACGAGAAGGGAGGGATAGATGGGATGCATGCCTTAACGCCCACGGTGTCTATTTCTAAATTTGTTCAGGTATGTACCAACGCCTTTAACAATCTCGTTTTCATTTAACTGGCCCTAATACCTTTTAACTAGTTTCCAAATTTATTTAAGCACTTGCCATAGCGCTCAATGAACTTCCGATGATCACTTGATAGAAGTCTGCCGCCGCAATTTTCACTCCTTCATCGACGCTGAAATGCAGGCTGAACTCCGATGAACTCCTTTAGATCCCGGAACAGGTGATAGCCACTGGAAGCGAGATCCGCACTGTTAAGCGGGTGCTCAAGTTAAGATTTCTGAGTATCCTAAAAGCAGCGGCAAAACGTTAATGAAGAAAACAATCCAGGTCATATTTCAAAATTATGGTTATCGCTAACGATCTAATCCGGCAAGATCCGTTCACTTCTTAGCAGATACGAGTATGGAGAACCGTTGAGCACTTTTCTAAGTACTATCGTCTTTGGCTATGTTTGGCACGACTCCGATCCCTCTGCCTTGGTGTTGACCACCACCTCTTCTTTCTTAACAATAAAAGGATGGTCAAACCCAAGTTGGCGTCTTGGTATCCTTTATGACCGGGCCTCTGCTGTTCAGTAAGTGTAAATTCTCTCCCTGTTATGCCAAAGGGACGGGACTTTGATAAACTGTGAATGGTGCTCTGACAGCTACAAGCATCATGGACTTAAGTGCCCTCCAATAAACGTTAATGGCCTCCAAACTCTATCGACGAGTACAAAAAACAATATCTCAGGGCTAAACTATGGAGACTTACAAATGAAAAAACCGTCAAGAATATCGCTTCCACACGACATGACTTTTAAAGCCGTGGAAGGTTTGTCTTTTGCATCAGCGCACGTGGAGAGGAGCAGAGACAGAAGATAATAGGTAGGACCAAATACGCATACGATTAAGAAAAAAACTGTTCCCTTTCTTTCTACTCGATGCTCTGTATAAAGGTCCTACTTGCTCATTTTATGCGCTCACCTTTGGAACACCCTTTCCCATCCATTCTACGGGCTGGACTCCAAGGAAATGAGTTTACAGTAACAGCTGCCTGGGCAAACAATGATACAATGACGGTACTCTCAGCTAGGTGGGTTTGCCATATATATCTCTTGAGATATTCGGGGGGGGGGAGAGTGCAATGTTTGGATCTTATACGGACATAGGCAGCAGCTTTCTCCTCGATCGAGAAGACAAGGGGACGGGGCGCTATGTTACCCTCCTCAAGCAAAGAGAAAGAGAGAGAGAGAGAGAGAGACTCCGTCTAGTCCGGGATTCTTGTTTACAGTTTCCTTTGATATATGCAAAGGAGGTTGTTATTTCCAATTTATTGGAATTATTGAGTGGCACAGTCACACCTTGTCATTAGGAAACAGCCACCGAACGAGCGCTGACTCATCGTCACTGAGCGTAGTAAATCATTACAGGGTCTTTCTCTCTCTTTATATACCCGAGAGAGCGAGAGAGAGAGAGAGAGAGTAGGATGGGGATGAGGACGATGAGAGAGAGCGAATGGCGAAATCGATTTGGAAGTAGTGATCCAATGAAGCGGTGGACCGGGGAGAAGAAGCTGATCGTCGTCTACGCCCCTACTGCCTTGCAAGCGCGGAAACGAAAGTTGGACTCTGTCGATCATCATTAGCATTCATATTTCATCAGCGCTCCTAGAAAGGTAGTCAGTCCATGCAACAAAGAATCCGCTTTCAGGTGAGGGACGAACCCATCGATTCTCGTGGGGCCACATGAATAATTCTCCTAATCACTCGTTTCGCGTCGTCCCAGCCAACCTGTTGACCATTCGGCGAGATCAACGTGGAGCGACAAGGACGTTGTGCAGGAACGAGACAAAACGGAAGAGAAAGCGAACGAAAACGGTGACTGACTAAGTGAGTGGGTGAGTGGTGTTCGGCGCTCAAATCCTTTTTAATAAAGAATCGTTTAACTCTTGTCAACATTGAACACACGACTTCCTAACATCAAGGGGAAGCTAGAAAAGGCAGATTCCTGACGTTTCCGTTCTACCCGTTGATTTAGTGGCGTATAAGGACACACTGGATTTAGCATTAGTGCCCGTGGTTCGATCCTAGGTCGTGGAGTTTTCCTTTCGCTTTTCTTTATTAAACTGGTCAATACTGGAGCGACTCCCCCGCTCCCACATCCTTTTCTCCTTTTAAGAGCCCAACCCAATTCTTTCACAAGTCTTTCTCTCTCTCCTCTCCTGCAACTGTACAAGCGTCCAACTATAAGGATCTGGCCGACGGGTTTGTTTCTTTCTTTTCTTTTTCTTAATTCAAATGACTTTTTCGTGGTAGGCGCTCTTCGTGTAAGTATTTACGTTTCTTCTTTGATGTCTCTTTAGGGATGACGGTTGCAGCGTTTGATCCTGCCGAGCGATGCCTGGATAGACGCATTCGGCGCCAAGTCCGCCACCTGATCGAGACGAGCGGAGACGATGAAATGGAGCGCCAGTTGGAAGAGCTGAGTGTCGGCGGTCTGCTGAAGGGCATGGGCCGCCTAAGAGTCCTATCGCTCGTCGGTTTCACCCTTTCCGTCGCTCTTTTCGCCTATCAGGTGAACGAGAGGATCCGCCACTACAGGTCCGAGCCGGTCATCGTCGACACCTACGTCGAAACGGACATTCCTTTCCCCGTGCCTCACGTCACCTTGTGCCATCCCTTTCCGACGCGATACGTTCGAGAGTGGACCCAAGGCCAAAACTGTATCGTCTCCCTCCTGTTCGCCGTCAGGGATCCAAGAAAATTCAACGTTTCCCGCCTCTGGGAACTGTTCAGCACTTCACCCGACCTCATCAACGCCAAAGCCGAGAACGTAATGCCGAAACAAGAACTTTTTTGTTTTATGCACGCACGGACGCACGCACACGCACGCACGCACACGCACATACACAAATCTACATGGATACCCTATGGTCCACACGTTTCGCTGGCGCCGTTCTTACCAATTGAGCTACGCGGACATGAACCGCAAAGCTGTTACAATATGTCCATGAAACCACAAATCAGCTCAATCGGCAGAGCAGGCAGCCTAGTTACCCTTAAACCATCAAATAGATTGATGAAATTATGTTATGTAATTCTGATAGGTTTGAAGGGTTTGCTTATTATTTTCTCTTTGACTCGTACTCTATTGATGACTAAGAACAAAACTTCCAACCCTGATTCTTGTAAAGGGCATATCATCGACTAGGGTACAAAAAGCGCAAAGAATAACCTGATACGTACGGCATTTGTCTACTTCAAACTACTGTTCCATTACAGACTTGACCTATTAACTCGAAATAATATCACCTTTTTCGCAAAATTAGGACATCCTAACTGGCAGGTTAGCAAATTCACCCAAAGCTAGAGAAACCCAAACACCAAAATGGTTATTAATAAGCATAAGAGCAGATTTGTTTTCCCGCCCAATGCAAATGACGAATTCCATCGTTGACCAAAGCACATCATCGGCCAAATTGCTACAATCACATAAGCTGCTTGCTTCGTCAACACGTTTTTAAGCTACAATTCAATTCTTTAGAGTTACGACAAGTATCCTAATTAAGATGCAAAATTAACACAATAGCAGCGGTAGTAGTAGTAGTAGTAGTAATAATAATAAAAATCAACAATAACTACACAACAGCCCTCTCCTGTCGTTTCCAATTTATTCTTGTTTATTTCTCCTTCTTCTATTCCTTCTCGCATTTGTAGGTGGAGAACGGTAACAACATGGTCATCACGGATGAACCTTTGCCTTTAGGAACCTGCGCCAAAATCGAAACAGGTGAGCAAAATAAAACGATTTGATTGGGCGCTCAAGCCCTTAAAGTCTTCTCTTCTTCACTAGAAACAAGTTTCGTTAACGCACGCGATTTTTCCAAGATAGAACCGAAACGCGTTGCGCCCGATGACCTTTGTCATTCTCGAATTATTCCTCTTATTTAGGCTGGATTCACACTAATTAAGGCGGATTCCGCGACGGCAAACTTTCCGTCGCGACACCGTCGTGGTCATCCCCACAAGCGCGGAAAACGACGTTGCGAAATGAATAAATGAATGCTTTCGCTCGTTTCGTGTGGCGAAGATCAACATCGAGCATAGATTCTTTCATCCGATTTTCTCCTAAGTTTCAAGGTTGTAATCTATTTTGTTCACATATTTAATTTAAATCTGAAACACCAGGGGCTTTGTTATCGAAACGCACGGGCCTATCGCCGCTCAGTTCATCTACTCAAGGGCACCCATTCAAAGAAAACTTTCCGTGTTGGGCATGACGTAGCGATACCGTAGATGCCAAGTTCGCCGTCATTTATACGACGCATACGATGGCAAAAGCAGAGCTCGGTTCTATCGTATTTTCCGCCCGCTTTCCGCTCTCTCGTGATGTCATTTCGTGCCGTCCAAGCTCTGCATAGTGTGAATGCGACTTACTGCACAGATTCGATTCACACGCGTAAGACTGATCAAAAGCCTAACTAGTTCAAGTCCTGACCAAAAACCTAAGCACTCTTTAAGTAGCGTCTAGGAATAAAAGCCGTTTCGAATAGGGTGGGCTTTTTGTGTGTGTGTGTCTGTGTGTGTCTCTGTGTGTGGGTGTATGTGTGTGTGTGTGTGTGTGTGTGTGTGTGTGCGCAAGATGAGGAGTTTTAAAAAACTGCCTATTCAAAATTTCTAGTTATCTAGGCTGTCCCTTGATGGCTACTTAACGAATAGAATAAAGTGTAGTAACCAATTGACCATTTCCACTTTATTTTACTGCGCATGCGAAATCAAAATTTCTAATACAGCTCAATTTTCACGATGGAGGGTCTGCACGTGATATTTTCACTTCGAAACAGGATAGAGTTGCTGTTTATACCCGTTACCTACAATTAAAATCTGTTGGCTTACGGAAATAAAACGGGAAGCGTCTCATAAAGCTTAACAACTATTTAATTATTAGCGTTATTTAAATGAAAAGATTTGGTTCGAGAACACGTAGGCTTGATTCCTGCAGTTGAATCTCATATCACTATTACTTTGTGTGTATAGTTTTTTTGTTCATCTTCCTCCATTCAATGTTAACAACGAAATCGCTTTCTACATCTCCCCCTTTTATTTTAATAATCCATTGCTTTTTCTTGAAAGTCTATTCCAGGTTAAAAGGGAAGAAATTTTTTTTGCACTTGAACTTGCAGCATCCAGATACAAAGCGTGCAATTTCATCGAGCCATTTCTATTTTTTTCTAACTTAAGTATTGGCGTTCTTCATATTACCAACAAGAACTATTAAGAGTAGCCCCCTGGATAGTAAATCTAGGGAGCTATACCTTGACCTTCCCCATGTTGCGATGGTACAGCAGCATTGTAAAACTTGTCAATTAGGCTAAAAATCAGGGGAGGTGGATTAAGAGCGCTGCTGTCGCTATCGACCAATTTCATAGCGAATCCTGGTTACTGCAAATGACCAGGATTTCACTTTCTGTCATTTATCTTATTGTTGCAGCTTGTTTGTTAAGTTTTGAAAATGGCTAGCCAAGGCAAAACGTGAAAAAACAGCGTCAAGTTATTTTCTATCTGTGAAGAAAAAGAAGATGAAAAAGTTTGTTTGTTTTTTTTAGCTAGGCAAGCAGATGCAGGTACGTGATTTAAGCTGTGAATGATTTCACGTAGAGCAATCAAATTTTCAGCTCCAGTCATGTGATAAAAAGTAAAACAAACCTCGCCTATTTTTGCAAAACATACGCTAACTACTTCAGACAATATTAAACCTTTTTCTATTATAAATGTAGGAGTAGTGATAATTATATTAATTAAGTTGAATAGTACTCCTTTAATTAAAATGTGATCAAATTAAAATAAATAATAACAAAAAAACAATAAAAAAAGTCACCAGAGTAAAAGTTTAAGTACGAAATATAAAGAAAT
>JAHWFO010003745.1:1997559-2033949 GCA_023313115.1 Rhysida immarginata
ATTTCTTTATATTTCGTACTTAAACTTTTACTCTGGTGACTTTTTTTTATTGTTTTTTTGTTATTATTTATTTTAATTTTATCACATTTTAATTAAAGGAGTACTATTCAACTTAATTAATATAATTAAACCTTTTTCTTTTATCTCTAGCAATGCCAATAATGGCGGAATCACTGTGGCTACTGCTAGAAGGGACTAATAAGGAATAGAATAAGATTCATTATGCTAAGAGTAATTAACAACAAACAAAAGTGATCGCGTTTGATAATTAATTATTACAAAGTCCACTTAACGTTTCGTCTTTTTCCTTGTAAGCGAGTGCTGCAAACATGCGCCCGAAAACTAGGTCGGCCAGTCATCCCATTTTCTAATTCGACTTGTTATGACTACAGAATCACTCCTTTTCCAAAGTTCCTAATACTTTGGCTGTAAGAACGCTCGGTGCACTGTCTTTCGCTCGAGGTTATTAGGTTCCAATCGAGCCCAATCGCCGTAGGGAAAGGTATTGCGCAGGTGTCCATTAACTTTGATTGGAGGGGTTTCCGAACACGCTTCATATGATTCGGCCGACATACCCTCTTTGACTCGGTCGTTTGTACTAAGTCAGAGGCTTCCAAGACCCCTTCAAGTATCAGTCCACGTACTCTTCCATCCTTCCAGTTGGTTACGATCTATGCTAACGAGTTGGAAGAGAAAGTTAACGAAGAAAACCCCTTGCTCTGTTTAGTTTTGGACTATTGCCCTGCACCGTATCTTTCACCATAGAAGAGATGTCTGCAGAACGGCGAGGCTGATGTTGTTCCATTCCTGTTTGCAGGTTTCCAGAGCACCTCAAGGGTTGTTGGATGGCTCGTTTCAATAATTCAAATCCACAGAAATCGCGTGTGGTGACTTGACAGGGATATACGAAAGGGTATCGCGTCAATTCCAGTTTCATCTTCCAAATCCATCCTAAATTGAAGGCATGGGACTGGAGGCTTTGCTTTTGTCTTCTCCATACAATGCGGGGATTGGACTGAGAACATACCGCTGATAAGTAAAGGTAGTTAAACCTTCCTGTCCACTCTTTTGATTGCATAGGACCATACTGCTATCACCATAAATCCTTTTGAAAAACATTCCTTACAATCACTGGACCACTTTTGATAGGACTTCTCTCCACGTGGGCGGTAGAGAATGCTGCAATCGTTGAGGTAGACGTAGGCTTCCTCCAATCTTTCTGCTGCATAGAGCCTCCGACATGCCGTTCCTCTTCCTTTCTGCGACGTGTCAGCAGCTTTATGAACAGTTGAAAATCTTTATTATTTTATTTGGGTTGCTTGACCTTTCGAACGACCTCTGGTATATTTGACTGTTTCTGACCCCTTGGAATTAAACCTTCCCGGGATTTTCCTGTTCCATTCAGTAGTGCCTTTCGTGTTTTACATGCGCTCCTTATAGCAATTAGCGTCGGAAAGGGCAGCCATGTACCTTTCCCGGTAAGGTCCTATTTTCAGAGATATTTTTTCCTTGCTGCTTTCGAATGAAACACAACAATGCGGATGGAGTAGCATCATTTCACGTGCTTTCTGACCCGCAGCATTCACGCAGTAAATCGTAATCAACCCTCTGCCTCTGCTCGGAATCATCGCGTTTGGTTTGGTTATTTAATATTAACGTCCTTTTCAACTGCTGTGGTCATTTGAGGAGGGCGTTATAGGGGCCGCAAATTTTGCCTCGCAAGGGTTCTTTAACGTGCAAACGACTACTCGGGACCAACGGCTTTACTTCCCTTCCGAAGGAAGTGCGTCATCTCAGGATTTTCCCCCTGAAAAAATCCTCGTCGTCCTCGGCCGGGGTCGAACCCGCGTCCTCGGGCATCAGAGGCGATCACGCAACCACTGAGCCACCGATAGCCGATAACGCCCGTTTTCAAAAGGAAGATTTGCGATTCGTTATTATGTACTCTCAAACATAAAAATGAAAAAGAAACAACCTTTCAAAAGAAATCCATTGTTAACCATTAATTGACCAAACAATGTCGTCTCAAATTGCTCGACGCTTGCCTACTCATTGCCTAGTCATTCCTATGCAGGCCAATTAGCTTAGTAATGTATTTTCTTTTTTTTATAATTTCCAAACTACATGTACTAGAGAAACTAAAATGGAGTCGGCCTTCTTGGACTCTTCTTCTCTAATTGCGCCCTTTGCCGCCTTCTCGAACGCTTTCTTAGCCCATTAGGATGACTCCAAAAAGAATTTTTATTTCCAGAATTGAACCCAAATTGCGTCTTTGCAGACGCATGCAGACATTTTTATCCGAATTGTAAGGTTGTCAAATCAATTTAAATGACCATTTTTATGAGATTACGAGATTTTATCTGCGCGTTAATTAGTTTCAAATTCAATTCATATTGTTGCAAAGCTCCCACATTCAAATTGTTTCGTGCGATGAACTCACATGTCCTCCTTTAGTCATAGTTTGATGATTTGATTGATTGATTGAATGATTATGCCCTGTGTCGTTTATTTATTTATTTATATATTTAAACATACAATTTCAATTTACGTAGTATCTATGTATTACCTATATTCAATTAATAATAAATAAATAAATAAATAAATAAATGGGACAAGAGAAATTCAGAGAAAAACCCAACACGAGTGAAAAAAGGGGCGAGAAGAGGTGAAGGATGGATGATGAGAAAGCAGGATAACTTTGGTGTTATGTTGTGTTTGATGTAGGTGGCACGGGGAGGAAGCAGAAGAGCCGACTCGTTTTCGATATGAAGAGTCACCCCAAGTGCAGCGTCGACGACTTGCCGGTAAGTTGCCATCTTGTGTCAATAGCGTTCGATCTAATTAATCTATGTAGACACTGATTGATCGCCTTCTGTGCATTTGCAGACGTACATCTACAACCGGGAAGACTTCGCTTTGAATAGCAAGGCGCTTTCACCGAGCTCGCTACACGACAACTGGTTCGAAATCATCCGTTACAATCACGTACGTTAACAAACGCGAGGTAAATGGAAACTTAAAGAGCCATTCCAGAATGCAAAGTTAATTGGGAGCCGTTCTCCTTCTAGTTTTCGTTCAAGAACAGACGCCAGAAGCCGTGCATTAGTGTGGAGGCCTACGAGCGCTGCATGAGCGACTGCATCAACGACGCACTCTCCCACACCGTCACTACCACCGTCAACAAGAAACTCGTGCGATGCAGGTAGGTCAATGCGTACAAGAGTTTTTTTGCACTCACTTTTGCCTTCTTCACCTCGTGGGAATTAGAAAGCATCTCGCGTGAGACAAAACCTTAAACGCAGCAGCGTCACGGACATTCTCAACATTAAGGAAGAGGGAATTCAACTATAACCTCGGTGGTCTGGGGACTCTCCAAACACGTTACTTTCTCCCCCCCCCCCCCCCTGAAAAGTCCATAGTGATGTGTTTGGCAAACGGGTATGTCTGTCCCCTTCTCTCATTTTTTTTACAAGGCATCAGGCTCCCTAAAAGGTGATATCATAAATTTCTTGGCATCATAATCGATGATAAATTTTAAATTGGCGCCCCTATATCTCCGCCATAAAATTCAACTACACATAAAAGTCTAGCACGTGCGAGAGTAGTCATGAAGACTAAATGAGGTGCCCCCTGGAGTGAGTCGTCGTCCTCCTTAGTAAAATCATCCGACTCCTCAGTTATCATCTTCTTATTGGCCAAAAGATCAGTAATTGACCCCCTGATTAAGGAGGAAAGGAAAATTCTGAGAATATGCCTCCGCGCCTCCTCATCATCTCCTTGTCGCTTCTATACCTCGAATCTGGTGCCCCCCCCCCCACCTCCACCTCCACCTCGGTGCGAAGCAAAGACAATTACGATGGCTCTCAGGGGACCTCCCAATTGTAACAACCTCTTAAAATCTACCATACTTCGTTCTATAGTAATTTGTTTAATGAGAAAATGTTGGTGTCACCACCTACCTACATACAAAGCCACTGTGCTCAGTTATATTTGGGAGCCTCCTCCCGAAGATTTGATAAATATCTCCCAAAGTCGTGCAACTCCCAGTTTGACTTGTTTCTCAGGAATAATTTCTCTGACTACCAAAAAATCTACACTGATGCCTCGCTGTCAACGTTAAGCCTTTTGAAGGCGGAATTGGGTCTTCATGAAGAATAAAACACTTGGGTCTTCACAAAAAAATTGCTCCTGCTACAAGCTCTTACCAACTTGAACCATAAGTCTCTTCGTTATCTCATAGTGACGGATAAGGGTCTATGGCTGAATCTTCAGAGAGCTACTTGGATATGTTCTAGATTTAATCAAGCGGATATTCTATTTGTTTTCTCTGGACCCCCTAAGCCACGGTAACGAATTAGCAGACAAACTAGCAAACTGGGCTAGAACGGGGGAAAAATCCCGTTAAAGCAGCCCGGGTTGACTCCTCTACTCTCGAAGAAGGACAACAGTGCTTTAGAACGAGACTAAAGGCAAACATTACAAATCCCTCTTCTCAAAAGTTGGTGACGTAAAAAAAAAATTCTACCCCCAGGTGGCTTACTTCCCTTCAAAGATCCTTCTCTCATTCAGACTCAGAAGCGGCCATATGCTTTTAAATCAGTTTTTACACAAATAAAAAATTTCTACATCTGACCTCTGTGAATGTGGTGCTCACTATTCGGAACTTAGACGTATCTTTAAAAAAACATCCTTCTTGCCTCCTCCAGGAAATCTCGTTTGAAGCGCGATGTTATCAGACTCTTGACCTGTTTGTTACCTGTGCGGCGCAGAATTACTACGAGGGGAGTTCAATAAGTAATGCAACACATTTTTTTCCTCGGCCAATTTTGGTTGAAAAAACTGGACATTTCTTGTGGAACATTTTCAAACATTTCCGCTTCGTCTCGTAAAGTTTCATTGACGTCCGATATGTGACAGCAGTATAGTGAGCTGTTAAAGTGGCGTCTACAATGGAGGTGCGTTCCAAACAACGGGCAGTGATTGAGTTTCTTTTGGCGGAAAACGAGGGCATCTCAGATATTCATAGGCGCTTGCAGAATGTCTACTACGGTGATCTATCTGGCAGTGGACAAAAGCACGGTGAGTCGTTGGGCAAAGCGTGTGTCATCATCGCCGCAAGGTCAAGCAAAACTGTCTGATCTCTGACTCCTGCAATATCGGAACATGCGAACACTCTCATCTGTTTGGCCCAATGAAGAACGCAATCCGTGGGACGCACTACGCGGATGATGAAGCAGTTATTGATGCAGCACGACCTTGGCTCCGACATCAACCAGTGGAATGATACCGTGCAGGTATACAGGCCCTCACTTCAAGGTGGCGTAAAGCCGTAGCATTCAATGGAGATTACGTTGAGCTAAAAGATTGGGGAATAACATGGTATATTTGAATGCTGAATAAAACAACCCCCTGTTGCATTACTTATTGAACTCCCCTCGTAGAAAAAATCTTAGGCCCACTGTCTACGCATTAATTAATTAATTAGTCCTCCCTGCCGTTCTAGTGTTTACGATCAGTTTACCTCCGGTTTCATCAGGAGCTGAAGCCTGTGGAAAGAAGAAAAAGTAGAAGAAGCAGAAACGCTCACAATCTACACTCATATGCCAAAAGTCATGGGATAACACCTAATAACGTGTGGGATCTCCTCTAACTTATGTGGGACCGCATTGATTCCACAAGTCGATGGAAGACATCTGAAGACATTACCAACCATTCCGACGGAAGAGCTTTCCACACTTGCCCATTACGGAGCCACCACCGGCTTGCACAATTCATGCTTGACAACTTGGGTCTGCGCCGCACTCGAGCCCTACCGTCAGCTCGTATCAGCTGGAATCGAGACTCATCAGACCAGGTCACACGTTTCCAGTTGTCAAGTGTCCGGTCGATGTGTTCGTGGGCCCAGGAGAGACATTGTTGACAATGCTTCCATATCCCATGGACACCAGATTTCGTTGCACAGTTCCCATCGATACAGCCCTAGTATCACCCTGGTTAAAATCTCATGTCATCTGGCGTAGTATCAGTTGCCTGTTAGCGGTGACCATCCTACTCAGACGCCGTCGGTCCTGTTCACTGAGAAGGTGTGGTCGACCACTGCGTGTCCATGGTGGGAAGTAATCCCGTCGAGTTGATACTCTCGGTAGACTCTTGAAACTGTGGACCGTGGGATGTTGAATTGTTGGGCCACCTCCGATATTGAATGACCCATACGTTGTGCTCTTTACATACCAGGCCACGAACTCTGATAGCTCTCGTCGTGTAGCCACTGTCACACGTAACACCTTACCTCTTACTCGGGACAGTGTAACTAAACCTACTGACACTGTTTGCACATGATGCTACTGCCACTTGAAAAATAGTCCACTGCTATCCCATGACCTTTGGCCATGGGAGTGTATATTATTAAATTCAGTATCCAAATTCTTCTAGGCATTATTAACATTACTATGAAGTTTAGGCCCAATTGTTCCAGTGAGATCATAGTTGCGGGGATGGCAGTCACTTGGACTTTAGAACTATGTCATTCGATCGGAAATGATGAGAAAGGAGAGAAGATAGAACTCTTTTCCATTTTCTACATACTACGCTCGAGAAGATCAATTTTTTGATCAAAAAACTTGGAGGAGGGGGGGGGAAAGTGCAGAGAAAGGGGTAAAAATAGATGAGGATTAATTTATACACTACGGGGGGATTAATTTCTTGTTAATGAGTGTATAAATGGATTTCTGCTTCTTAGCTACACCTCCTCCTTGAAATGTTTAGTTTATGAATTCCTCTTAAAATCGTCCCATTCAGTTACAGGACAACAGTGGCCGTTAAACCTTTCGTATTTTTTTTTCTAATTCCGAAATTCTAAACTGTTGGTATTGTCACGGGAAATGGATGACACAGTCGTTTGAACAAAGGGAAGTCGGTGAAAAATTGATGACAAGATTTGAACGAAACAGAAGTTGTAAGGTGAGAAAAAAAAAACTAAGTTGATAAAAGTTAGGTTTTGAAAACCCCAAAGACGAAAATGTCAAAGAGGTAAAACCCCATACAAAGGTTTTACAAAATGGGAACAAGAATTTTAGGCTATGTTCTTCGAGATTGCAGTATATCGCGATCTGATTGAATCATCATACTTTGATGGTTTTCCTGTCTTCCTTCGATTGCAATTCCAAAGTGTTCATGTTCGTCGCTCGCAATTGTAGCCATCATTGTTGGATGTTACAATAAAATGCGCTTGAGACAATTTGCTTAGCCTTCCTGCGCGCGCAGAGCAGTAAGTTATTCGGTTTTGTTTTTCAATTTGTGTTTTCCGCTCTTCAGAACAAACTATTGTCTAATTTTTATTGATTTAAGCATGCTTTCATCTTATTCATTTATTGATTTAAGCAACCCTCCTTTCGAGCCGAGGGAGAATGTTGCTTTAGACAACCCTTTGTTGCAAAAGCCTTTAAGCCTGTTTCGCAATTAAAACGCGAGAACAAGCGGTAGCGGAATCAGTTTCAGGTGTGGGCGGTGGCATTCCGCATACTTTCCGTTTTCAGTTCACAATTAAATATGCGACCGCAAGAAGTCTCTTCCGATAAAGGCTCTCTAGTCTATTTTAGAGTGCCCTTATGGCGGTGATAAACGCACTCTAGTGTATTAAGCGTTTTGCTTTTAAATTAATGGCCATTTTTTGTTTTTCCTAACAAAATCGATGTATTGATAAAATACGAAAGAGACTTCGAGTAAAACTTCGATGTACATGTTCTTTCAAATATACACGATCAGTACATGTGGTCACTGGGATTCGATACCCCCCCCCCCCCCACAGCAATTTTCTCTTTTCTCGCCAAGCCTTCGAATATATCGATGTTTTTAAAAAAATAATAATTTCACTTCGTTTTCCTAATAACTTAGGCTTAGGTCGCTTAGGCTTTCCAACTGTAATTTTCATTTTGTTGCACCTTTTTTTTTGTTTTTGTTACTTTATCGTTGGGTAATTAATTTTTTGTTATGGCCGAACAATGCCATCGATGATTGGTGTTCAAATTTCCCAGGATTACTGTGCAAAGCTAATCCGATTCTGATTGGCTAGTGCATGCGCGGGTTCGCCAAACATCTAGAAATTCGCCCGCAATCTGCTCTTTATTTTTTTGTGAAATGACCGCGTTTGCGAAAAAACCTCTCTACGCGTTGCGGACTCCGCATCCGCCCATTTTCCGCACGCAAACTCTAATTGGGAAACAATTGTTTTGTTGTTGTTGTTGTTCCTTTTTTTTTACATTAAAAATCCAGAATTGTAATTTCCTCAACGTCTATACTCGCTTTCGCGTAAGTTATTATGTTTTCTACATAGACCATATCGCATATATTCCCGCATTCTATCTCCACATTTTGGTCCTTCGAGCATTCCTCTTATTAAGTACGACACATAGATTCAACTGCATATCTCCGCACTTAACTCGATACGGATAAGCCACTGGACACTACATTTAATCCTGCACAACCATAATATAAAGCCATTTAAAAACGTAAAAAGTTGCAAAATGTCCCATACTTAGAATGCTGAAGTAGCGTGCCATCTGCTGCTGTCATCATTGAATGGGACACAGAAAAACTGCCGATTGCCACACTATTGAAAGGCGCACTCTCCATCGTGCACGATCTCCACAATATGCACGCTTTATGCGTTTCGTGCACGCTGTTCTTCATTGCCAGTGCGTTTAGTTATGAAACACACTAGCCAGAGGCCGGGGTTGCTCAGTATATTGAAGATGGCGGAGGAGCAATGAGGAAACCGAAACATAACTATCAAATTTGAAACAGTGAATGTAGACGGAGAAACTGCAGAGAAGCTTAATTCGGGTTATTCGATTTACTCCCCAACACTTTCAATCAAATCATCGTCACTGCTACTTTCGTCGACAGCATTTACAATCTGCTTATTTACAACTGTTTGCATGGCATTAAGCATTGACACAATATCGAAACTTTTCTATCACGGTTCGCCATTTGCAAAAATCGCGGGTTTATCGTTAACGCTCTATTTTTCTTGGGGCTGCCTAAACTCCATGAATAGCACTGCACACTTCACATTGATCACGTGACTCACTCTCACGATAGTTCATTTCGTGCGCGATGGAGAATGCGCCTTATATTGCCGCCGCGCAATGCCATCGCTTCCAAGGTATGCCTGCACGCAAACAAAGTTCTCTCGTACACCTTTTTGGGTACTTCCCTTGTCGGTTCGATCCTCACGCTAAGCACAAGATTTTCGTTCGAACACAGCATCCCTTACCACCAACGACAGTTCCTTTCTTCCCCTCCAGTCTTCCGTGATCGAAAAAGGACAGGAAGCACGCATCCATTTGCCCTGATGGTTTCTGGTGTTGTTGCTGTTGTTGTAAAGTTGTTGTTTTTTTTTGTTTTGTTTTTGTTTTCCCGCACGTTGCTTATGGTTCGACTTGCTCTTCGACAGGTTCCCCTTCGGTAACTTTTCCTCCGACCTTCCGTACTGCCAGACAAGCAAGAAGACGGGTGGTGCCTTCAACAAACTGTACAACCGCATCATGTCCGGCGTGTATATGATGTGCAACAAATGCGGAAAGCGGTGCGAACTCGTGACCTTTCAGGCCTCCTTGAGAGAAATGGTGCCGTTTGGCAACGTCACGCGCATCACGGTGACCTTCTCCAACGACGTTACCACCCTCTACCGCGAGCGCTTCACCTACGACCTCACCGCCTTGCTGTGCGACATCGGCGGCAACCTGGGCTTCTATTTCGGCTGGTCGTTGCTCTCTCTCTTCCAGTTCGGTCACGTGGTCTTCGTCTACAACAAGCGGAAACGGCAACAACCGCCCGCTGACCCCATCCGACGGAAAACGACTGCCCTGTTCTTGGCGGAGCGCGTCAGACCAAATCAGTCGTCGGCTCCTAGTGGCACTTGTATCGCACGAGTCCGCCACATCGACTGCGAGACTGTGATGCTCGTCCTGTGTCACGTCCTGGCTGCCGTGGCGTTGGCTGAACGCACTGTCTCTTATTTCGGGCACCCGACTTCCGTCCTCTTGGACTTGGCTGCTCGCGTCACCATTCGCTACCCGCAGCTCAAGTTCTGCGACCTGCCCGGCACACTCCTGCGCAAAAAGGTCACCTTGGCCGAGCGGCTGCGCTTAAACGACTACAACGAACTGACGCTCACCGACCTGTGGCCCCTGGTGAACGCCTCCTTCGATGCACAGCAACTCTGGAGCGTTTCACTGAACAACGAGGCGCGCCTCTTCTCCAAACACTCGGTAAGATACATTCGAATGAATAAAAACAACGCACGCCCACTCCTTTATTTTGCTTACCGTGTTCCCTCCCTCGTCTCTTTCAGAAGCTCAACTTCACACGAGTCGACTTGGTCTGTGGACGAGGAGCAGCTCACCCTCTCGGTAAATAACACATATTTTGCTTAGTTCTTTGGTGTCAACGTTGCATTTTTTTCGTCGTCGTCTTTCATGAGGCCTGCTGCGATTTCTATGCACACACCCACACAGAATGGATGCGTGGCGTCTCTGTAGAATGAATTGTCCTCCTTTGATCTTTCTCTTTTGTCTTTCAGATGTGAAACCGTACACAGGGCCACGAACCTTTCTCTACTTTACGATTCCCTCGAAGGGAAAAGAATTCTACTCCCCGCCTCACACCGAAAGGATTCCCGTAAGAGAAGAGGGCACGAGACGCCGGTGCTGCTCGAAGCTTTGAATCAGGATGACCACAACAAAAATTATAAACGCTCTCCGCAAATACGGAACACTTCCCCGTCTAAAGTTCGATCGAAGAGGCGGTGACACGTGGTCCTCCTAGGCTTTTGCAATCGAAACGTACACGTTCCTGTAGAAGGCGTTGGTGAAGAAGAATGCGTTGCCATGCGCTCAGATTCTATTGTGTTTGCACCCTCCGCTGCCTCTACAACCCAAATGCAAAGCTCTTGGGCCAAGAGTTGAACGTTTACTTTACAAATCCAAATGTTTTAATAGTCAATTGCTTTTCGCTATCGAACGTGGGAAAAGTAATTCTCGCCTGCTTGGCATTCCATGCGCTCGGTTTCTCATTTCTTCGCGTTCTCTCTACTCCTGCTTCAGTCGCTCGCTCAGTATTTCATCTCGTTTCTAGGCGAATGAATCACCTTTCAGCACCTCAGTTCGCTTATTTGCAGGCTGCCTACAAGAGATTTTTTTACTTTTCTTTGAAATAAACGCCTCAGAGCTCCCATGATTCTCCTCGGCGGCCAAGGCTTTCGCTTTCATACCTGAACCATGGGACAACAAATAACACAACGTGGAGTTCCAACTATTTATAAAACTGTAAAAGGTGGCCTATTCCTCTTTAAAACACCTGACAGACTTCAAAGTGTCGTACAATGCTTGCTGTTGCCCTGTTCACAGGTGGTTCCGACATCCTGCAACACCTATCTAATTGTTGGTGACTACGCTGTGCCTACTGTCTCCGTAGTTACAGATAATATTTGGACGATACGCACCCATGTTTGGTTGCATGCACCATCCATCCATCGATCCTTCCAACGAGTCATAGGGAAGTGTGGAGATCGCGTGCCATAGTCTTAACGGTTAACAACATCTCAATCAAACTAAGATAAAGAATAAAAGGACTCTGAGCATTAGCATTAGGAAAGATCCGAAACGAGTGTTTAGCTCTTTTTGCCAATCGTGTCATAAACTTTATCCAATCGTGTTATGTGCTTTGTATTCAAAATAAAAACCGCCGCTCTCTATCGTCAATGAATCTCTTTAGGACCCTAGCCAAAAGGATTTGGGGTTTTTTTACCCAGTTTTAAACTGAAACGATTGGAATTTCAAATACAAAATAGGAAAAATGAAAACAAAATTCAGTTTTATTTTTAAACATTTCTTAAGTTAATCACTCTTCTTGGGGCAGTTTGGAGGCGCCATTGTCCAGGGGTCAACTGTCCTAGAACCGAAAAATTCACGTGCGCTGCTATGTCTTACTTGCCTAGCACTGCCAACGCATCTGAACTAATGTGAGTCCCTGACGACGGTGGGTGGAGGTGTCAACATGCCCGTAAGGAGCCGGGAGCAGCGTCGGCGTCCCTCTACTTTTTACTCTTGTAACATTCAAAGCGTTGTTTCACATCTATGTCCTTGTTGTCATTCAGTTTTCTTTCTCTGTCCTTCCAGGTCTACTTAACCGCGTTCGACAACGACGTCTACCCGATCGAAACGCACCTGCGACGCACAATGGCTTCTGTCACCATCTTCAGTGACGAGGTAAGTGCGTCAATCGGTGGGAAGAACGGACAATGCTCCACCATTTGTCAGAGAGGAAATCACCAAAGGAATTTCTACACATTCGCACGAGTTCCGTTTCTCTTTTAAGACCCAATCGATGCACGGGTGCCTGCCTCAGCAAGGGAAACGGAAATGTAAACAATCAAATATATACTGGAAATGACCTCCAAACATCATGTAATAATTTTTCTATCGAAGGGAAAATTTTGCGACCTGCATTCGAACCAGGAACCTCGAACTGTCATGGTCGACGCCTCTACCAATTAGGCTATCGCACGCTGTCACAAGGTGTCTTAAAGACAATCAAGTTGTCAAGGTTGAAAGCCCAATGGGAGGCGGGCACTCGGCTCACTGATCGACCATGACAATCGAGTTTCCTGGTTCGAATCCAGGTCGCGGAATTTTTCCTTCCATTTTTCTATCGAAAAACTAACGAAATGTGTTAAATGTGTGCGACCTTATCGGACAACAGGTGAGGATGGGCTGTTGGCCGTTTTCCTCGCACGAACGCTTCTTATTTCTTCCCTCGAATAAGTAATCCCCGGTGTCGATTTGGCCTTTCTTTTTTTCTCCTTACAGATCAGTCGACTCAAGACGTCGCGCACGGCTTGCTGGGAAGAGCAAGAACGAGACGCCTGCTACGAAAAGTGTCTTCGCACCGATGTGCATCCGTTCCTCCAGTGCAGGTAAATTTCGCTGCTGTTGCTGCTATCCTCTTCTTCTTGCCATTGGTCGGTCGACTCTTTCTTTAACATTCTCGCGTCCAGGGTTACTCCTTAAATGGTATGGGCGAATGCCTCGGAACAAAGCGTTTACAATAAACAAACTGGTGCTGACACGCTGGAAGCTCAATTTAAAGGGCGGCGAAACCCACAGATGAACCGAGATGAACGCCCGTCACGATTCTTCTCTCCTAGAACAACTCGAGGTACCAAGTGGCCAAGCACTGGAACGATCCGGCTGGAGCCAGAGCAATAAAAATGGATAGGCAGTGAACTGTTTCCAATGGGTTCACCTTCGCCTTTCTTTGGCGACCACGTGCAAGTTTCACTCCTCTTCCGTTGTGGATAGCCCTGGCCAGGCCAGTTATGGACAGCCCACGAGCACGTTATCGCTCTTCACTTCTTTCAGTGATTCCCAAGATTGGAGTACGAAGCAGCACACTAAGGATATGCGACAAAGTAGAAACCTTTGTAAGGTGTCCCTCGTGAAAAGTGAACCCTCGTATTAAGTAGAGCAGCGACAATGGCGTCATTAAAAATGGAAGAAGTGTGGGTAGAGCGTGCAGACGATAAACAAAAAGTTCCGTCCAGAACAGAACATAAGACACTACATGAAATGATTGACTTGTTTCTATATGCACGAGGATTGTCAAGAATTTTTGTCTCCTGGTCCGTAACTTTATTTGTCTAAATTCTTTTTGTGTATCTGCTACTTCCATTGGTCCTCTATGTAATGCACTATTCACTTTTCAACATAGTCGCCATCCCTTTCCACGCACTGCGCCAAAGCGTCGGTTGAACCCGTTGGAGAAGAGTTCGGGGTTGTTGTCGACACGAGGATTAAATGGCAGCTTTGGACCCTCTTCTGCAGCACGATAATGCCACACACACACAAGAGGAGTCGCGGCGCCTACAGTTCAACGATGAAAGACTTTGCACCTGCGACTTACCACCACTTCCCAAAGAAGAAAGAGCACCTTAAGGGACACGAGTTGCGTTCTGACGATGAGGTGAATGCTGCCACTCAATCCTCGTGTCGACAACAACCCCGGAATTCTTCCCCGACGGGTTCACTCGACTAGTCACGCGTTGGCGCAATGCGTGGCAAGGGCTGGGAACTATTTCGAAAAGTGAATAGTACATGACATACAGGACAAATGGAAGGAGTAGATACCAAAAAGAATTTTGAAAATCGGTTAACAAATAAGAAAGTTACAACAATTCATGAACAACCCTCGTACTTATTCCATATACGGAATGCAAAATTGTAATAATAATAATAATAATAATAATATCAAGAAATTAAGCCTCCGAAGATATAGGAAAGGAGCGGAAGTTCTGATTTCATAGTGCAAATTTTTTCTGCCTTTAAAGAGAAATGATTAGTCATTCTTTTGCACTTACTTGTTGTTCAAGTGAAAACATTCAATTTTATTTTGAAAAAAGCGTCTGAAATGGCACTTACATCAACAATAATTCGAGCCTCCCCCTATTGGATGAATTTAAAGTTAGCCACAAAGCAACAGAGGATGCTCCTAATATTTCGGTGATGATTCTGTCACCGACCGGATGGCACAGAATTGGTTCAAAAATTTAGAACTGGTCATGAGCATCTTGAAGATGAACCACGTACTGGCTGGTGTAGTCCATAAGAGCTCCAAAATCCAGGACAAACTAGCACATGAAAAAAATCAAGCAAAAACAACCAGCAGCATTGCGAACCGTAAGCGTGTTGTTTTTCTTCGTGACAACGCACACGGCAAAGCTGGCCCGTCAGGCACTAAACCAACTTGCCTGGGAGTGTTACCTCATCCACCGTACTCTCCGGATATCTCTCCAACAGATTATCACCTGTGCCGATCTCTCGATAACCATTTGAGAAACAAAGACAGAAGAAGAGCTAAATCATGAACTGGGTGTGTTTTTCAACTATAAAACTCGTGACTTGTATAAAAAAGAATTTATGATTTAGTATTTATGATGGGAGAAGCACTGGTCGATGAAGAAAAAATTCATTTATGCATTAATCTGAGCGCCAATTGGAAGATTTGCAAAAACTGTCCCCTGGACCTGATAAATAGTGAAGCTACATTCCGAATTTCAACCTTCAATCTCAAAAAATGCAGAAATTATGAAGGGAACGGAAGGACGGACGGACATTGTGAAACCAATAAGTAGCTCCATTCTTCCGCTACTTGAATAATAATAATAATAATAATAACAATAATAATAGTAAAGCGCTGATTCCTAGGCTAGAGAAAAAATAAATAGAGCGCGTATTAGGCTACAATTTCAGGGATGCCAACATAGCCGGGGGCTTCGAGTCACGTGATTTGGGAACGGATAAGAACGATGCGGCGCTGTTTACAAAGCAAAGACCGTGTCTGTTGGCATTTGCTGGAATATAATTCTGCATAGGAGGAACTGTTGTTACGAGGAATGGCCTAAGTAGAGAGTGTAATTTTTCGGTATATTTTTGAACATGACGCACTTTGATCGTTAATAATGGCGAGACATGACGACGGACGGCTTCTGATTCTCATTTTGTTTGTATCTCTTAGGAAAATGCTGTAGAAAGGGATGAAAGAAAGCACGAATCTACTGTTACAGTGAAGGATTTCATTACTTCAGCAAAATCTTGCGTGTATTACTAGACAAACAATGAAAAAATATTCCCCCTCTTCTTATTTTATTTTGTATGATTGATTGTGAAACATGGCCGGAAGTGCCTTCATTTGCTATGGAAATTGTATTGCTCTACGTGAAATCATTGACAGCTTAGGTGAGGAAGAATTTACAGATTCTGTAACCCTCCTGAACAAAATCCAGGATTTAATGGCAATGCATTTTGAGATTTATCGAGAATGGTTATCAGGACTTTTAAAACTCTTTCTTTGTAAGTTGAAATTTAAGAAAAACGATCAAGTTTTATCTTCCGGTGACTACCGAAAGGCTAACTAGCCATTATTTTTCAATGAGCTTTCTATAACAAAACGTTGGACATGGCTACAAAAAATCTTGTTCCTTTCATATTTCCACAAGAATAATTGCCTGTATCGCCGCACAAGAATGGCTTCTCTTTTATTGTCCCTGGATTATTCAATGCATCCAGTTCTTTTTCCTGTGAATGCATTCCCGAGATACTTGAACTCTCCAACTGTCTCAACGGGGCTCCCCTAACACGGAGAGCGCACTGAGCAAGCTGTCTCGAAAGGACCAGAACCTCAGTCTTAGCCACACTGATCTTCATCCCAGCTTCTTCACATTTGGCTACTGCAAACCGGACTAATGCATGCTGAAGGTTAGAGCGAGAACACCCAAGGAGGACAAGATCGTCAGCAAAGAGCAACCTCTCCACCAAACAGTCGCCCACACAAAACATGCTCATCGCCTCGGCTGCCCCTGTCTATCCAGTCTATACAGATAACGAACAAGAGGGGCGACAGTAGGCAGCCTTGACATAATACCGGACACACATCTCAGAGCTTTCGTACAGAGACATGATAGCAACCAGTCATTGCCCATCCACTCCATACTCTTGCTTCTCCCGAGATTCACAAAGCAAACGTAGACATCTTTTGTATATCTCCCGTGATAACTTATAAATAAAAATTTAAATTTAAAAGGTTTACTTTTAATTCACTTAACTAATTAGTGACGTCGGTTTCTAGCCCGTTGCCTAGCGATTCCAAACTTTAGATTTCCACCTGTCGTCCATAGATGGAATTTTTTTTATCTAAATTATCTTGTTATGTCTTTACATGGTACACAATATAAATGTTAAAATATGAAGAAGTCTCAATTTCCATTTTTACCAATTTCGGCGTAAATGGATTAACAAAATAAAATTTCCCAATTAGCATTTTATGATGCGGCCCCTGAAGCGAGAGGACAGGCTACCCAGCACTACTGTCCTGTACAAAAATGATAGCTAAGAAAAGCATACGTACGAATGAAAGGCAACAGTTCCTCCTTTAACACACTTTCCCTTGCAACAACAACAACAACAATAATTCACCGTACTGCGACAAAATAAAAAATTTGTTGCCCTAATATAACGCTAAACACACCGGCATCCACACGCTAGCATGGGCTTCGGCGGCCAAGTCACGTGACTGTGGTCTTTCGATGTTGGTGATTTGTGCAGAAGGCGAATGCGCGCTCTATTTCTTCTCTAGGGTTCCCACATGAGTAAAAAACAAAGGCAGAAACCACAAAGCAGAAAACGTTTTTGACATCACTTCCTGCTTTCGTCTATTGTGCCCGACTGAAAACGTTTCGTGTTTTTTTGGAGTTCAACTCTTGTGACAGAAAGCAGGGCAGAAACTGGTTACTCAGCCAATAGAAAATGGTTTCTGCAGTGATGTTCTCTCTCTCTCTCTCTCTCTCTCTCTCTCTCTCTCTCTTACACACACACACACACACACACACGCCGCACATACATACATACATACATACATACATACATACAAATACACAAAATAAAAATGTAGGACGCTCAGCTCACGAAAATGAAGAAGCCAAGAAAGAAAACTGATGTGGAAGTGCTAATAGAAGAAGTGTTTACAAGGGGTAAACAAACAACATTTAAATTGAATAAACAACAAAAAAATGAATACTATAAAAATCCGATATGATTGATAAGGAATAAATGAACTGTGTGTATGTATTGTGTGTGTGTGTGTGTCTGTGCAGTCGGCTTCGGTGCAGTACTCTAGTGAGGTGCAAAAATGCCAAATTATAATAAGAAATTTATTGAAAATTTATTGGGAAGCAGCGAATGTCTTAAAAGAAAGATAAAGAAGTCTTATCTCGTGAAAATCGCTTTTGACTCAGTTCCGCGATATTTACTGCTAAGAGAATTGGGCCTCTTTGGATGGAACTTGTTGAGAACTACTTGGTACATCGAGTAAACTCTATGAACGTTGGCAGCACTAGAGAAATTCTGCAAGGCTCTTCATTGAGTAGTCCACTTTACGCCGTAGCCAGTTCCTCCATCTTAAAAACCCCTCTAAATTTTGATCTTAGTGCGTACTTGATGATAATATTCTAACGAAACGGTATGACCGCCAGGAAGAAGAAATAGCGAAGCGAGCCATTGTTGACGATGTCAGTGGTTTCAAACAATGGTACGTACTTGCAAAATGGGATGAAGCTGAATGAAGAAAAAACGCAAACTCTCAAAATTTCGCTAGCTAGCAATGAAAATTAAAAGCGAGCAATTTCTCGGAGTTACGTTTGATACTAGCCTTTCGTTTAAAGGTCATATTGAAAATTTAATCAGTCCAATGTCTAAAACTATCGACCTAGTGAAAAGATAAAAAAGATCTCGACTAAGAGAGAGAACTAACTAAGTGGAATATGCTCTTGTGATTTGGTCGGCTGCTTCTAAATTTATGTTAACTTCAGAGGTTTTCGTAACAATGCCGGACTTCCAACATTCCACACTAGATTGCTTAATCAAAATAGATATCTATGCAAAACAATGAAAGTAAGCGTTCCGTCATGCCGATACTTACACAAGAATTAAGGCAGAAAAATTCAATTCTGCCTAATATTTCACAGTTTTCCAAATTTTACTTTATTGCAAATTATAACAACATTTTCTTTTTCTGTTATTTATTGCAAACTTGACGTTGATGTGAAAATATGAGCCGAGACCTACAGATGAGTTAGTTTTAAAAGTTCCCGTGTATTTAAGACTAGCCCGCTGATATGCCCGGTTTGATGAAATTTTGCAATATCTGAAAAAGCCTTAATAAAGTAGACATTCACTTTGGGAAAAATGAAAAGAATTCTTTAAAGTGCTCGCACTGGAATTTTCTTCCAATTGTGTTCGCCCAGGAAAATTCGACATTGCATCCTATCAAAGAAAGGCTCCTATGAGTAGCGAATTATTTGTGTCTGTATTAAAATCTACTTCATAGACACAACATAAACACGACCAGCCGATTGTTGACGCAAACACCACGGGCTGATTGTTCACACATGCAAGGATAAACCAAGTCAATTTCTACGGTTTTAAGAGACTTATCTCTAGTTTTAGAGTTTTTCCATCATTGCACGACTGTGAGTTCAATTTTAACTTTATAGCTTACTTCTAAGTTGCCTTTTAAAACATACTTACATTGCATTTTATTATATGGAGAGAGAGAGATAGATAAACTTTGTGTAAGACTTTATTTTTCGATCCTTGATAAAAACTTTTAATTATTATTTCATGAATTTTAAAAACTTCAACAAATTAATTAATTAATCAATCAATCAAGAAAAAAGAATTAAAAATTTCTTAATACAACAATAATAACAATTTTGATAATGATTTAGACAGAATTTTGAAAAGGTTAAATTTACAATTTTCAGACGCATAATACGTAGAACTTAAATTATTATGTCTATAACATTTTCAGGCTCTAGGTCAAAATTGTTATTAGGCCAAACTTTCAAAATTCTTGCTATAATATTAACAATTCATTTTGAAATCTTATTAAACTGCCATTTTGTTGAAGTTTTTAAACGTAATTAACTTTTAATAATTTTATAATATGGTAGTCCTTCCTGTTTTTAAAATATTTTATTTTACTAATATTTATAACAATTTCCATTTTGATTATTTAATTCAATTCGCCTATATTCAACATGAAAATTTGTGTAGGAAACGCCATATTTAGCATCAAAGTGGCGGCTCCATTCACGTGTCTTGATCTTCTTTTATAGGCCTCGACTTTTGCGGTCTCATCCTTTTGAGTTTCTGCAATGTGAGACACCTCCAGGAGCAGAAAGTAAAAAAAAAAAAAAAAAAAAAAGCGAATTCCTGCTCTTGTTTTCGCTTGTGCGAACCACGCTTCAGGTGAGCACTGCTTAGGACGAGGGTGGAGATTTCAGAAAGGACTCGTATCCTGCTTCAGACTCCACTGCCAACTGAAACGTCATACACTGTTAAACAAAGCCAACTAGAAAGACAGGCCGGGGCACTAAAAAGTCACATGACCAAAGTAGATCGAGCAACAATCCATTCTTCATTGTTTCCAACAAACGAAACAACACTGATTGTTGAAATCCAAGATGGAAACAACGAAGATTGGATTGTTGCTCGATCTAATTTGGTCATGTGACTTTTTAGTGCCCCGGCCTGTCTTTTTCGTCGGCTACGCTGTTACATCATCATAAGTCGACCAAATTTAGAGCTTATTATTGGTGGATATATGATTAACAATGGTCGAAATATGATGATGTAACAATGTAAGACGATTCAGTTGTTTGGCTTTCTTTCTAGGAGGTGTTGATTCAAGTCGGCGCCAACAATGCTTAAACGTGCAACAACAATGCAAAACTGTTTCCGTAACACTTTTTGGTGTCGGTTTTCGCATCACGTTTTTTATAGATACATGTACAGCCTTAAAACATTATCATGTTAAAACGAAAAAAAAAAATGGACGAGCCGTCAAAATAGCTTTGTCCTTTACCCGCCCACCCACCCGTGTCGTCTGCACTTTTCGTCCCCCACCAATCTTTCGCTAGTCTACTTCGTGGAAGATTTGCCCTAATGACAAGTGGAACGCTCGCCATAAATCTCAGAATCTTTGTGTAAGTCTGCAAAATTCCCATGATGGAGCTCTGGCATACAACTCTTCTTTGGTTAAAAATAGTTCTCTCGACCTCACTCTACAGAAAACCCAGGCGAAAGGGTGTGTCCATGCTTGACTCTTAACTCGATTTGCTCTGATCTCACTCTTCGGTTCTTTCTGGTCGTTTCCTCAATCGTTTCGTTGGCAGTGGAATCTGAAGCAGGATACGAGTCCTTTCTGAAGTCTCCACCCTCGTCCTAAGCAGTGCTCACCTGAAGTCTGAAGCATTCACTTGTTGCTTGAATCAAACGCCGGAACTGAAAAGTCACCTGACCATTTTTCTTCAAATCTTTACTACAGATATATGTATGACATATATTGAAGGTGTGGTACACCACGCTGTCTTACCTAGCCGTGTAATAGCCGAATGTTTTGCTTTCAGCATTTTGAATGAAGACTAATGAATGCTAGTGTAGTGGATGGAATAAACTCTTTTCCATTACAATAAATAAATTTTATTATTCACAATTTAATTCATAAGTTATTATTTTGAAACATTTCGATTTTTTTTTATGGTTTTTGAAGTCTTCAACTTATCTGGTTGAATTTCTATGTGCTATATTTCATTATTTCTACAGATTCCTTCCTCTCTATACGTGCCGCCGTTACGGGTGATGCAATAATTTTAATTTATCGTCATACAAAATACACACGTTTTGTGATTTTAGATACTGCGAAAAGCTTGCATGTGGCGTGTTTGTGGTCCCGCATTCGATTGTGACCACAGATGCGAGTAAGATTACTTGACATAGCGACAGACTCGATACCCGCGCTTAAAATTATTCTACGCCCTTATTCAGTATTACTGATGTACATGATTCTGTAGAGAAATAAATAAAATTTCTATATCTGTTGCATCTAAAAGCATTATCATGATTCAATGTTTCGGATTGCAGATTCGAAACTAAGTCACCTTTTTTCTCTTTAGGCTGCCGTACATGCCGCCCACTTTGTCTCTGCCTTCGTGCAGGACACCCAGCGACGCCCGGGATGCCCAAGCAACGTTCGCCCGCCGCCACGTCCTGTGCTCGTGCCCGCCGTGCCACTTCACGCTCTTCACGGTGCTCTCTCACCACCACACCACCGTGGACTCCGTGGCCGTCCTCTACTTCTTCTTCCCGGACAGCCACTACAAACACTACGAGGAGTTCGAGACGGACAGCTCCATCAAGGTCCTCTGCGACTTCGGCAACATCCTCGGCCTCTACGTCGGCGTTTGCATCATGTCGCTCGTCACGGTGCTCCAGTCTACGCTCCGCCGCTCGATGCGCCCCTACCGGGAGAGTCGCGAGGAACACGGCAATAGGACACACCGCCATTTGTCCTCCGTTGCACAAGATCCTCCTCGACAGCATCGCACCTGTTCGTCTAGTGCAGGACCCTCGTTTCACTAACTTTTTCACTTTCTACTTCTCTCGAATACTTCTACCCTGCTGCTACTTCATTTATCTCTTTCCCTTGCCTTGTACACCAGAAGGAAGAGTACGTATGAAATGTTCAATAAAGGAGATCAATCCCAAAAAAAAAGATGCCTGCCTTTCGTTTTGAATGAACCGGAATGATTTAGCGTATGGTGGGCGTATTGAGCCATTTCGTTTAATTGGCCACGAAGACCAGCAGCTCATACCCCTGCCTCACCCATGTCTTATTGCTCACTTTCAATTGGCATGATGACCCAATCAATTAAAGTGTTTGACTTAGGATGCACCCAGGCAGGAAGGAGCAGTCGTTCTAGTAAGTGCTTGTGACGTCCAGTGTAACCCCTTTGTTCCACGTTATTTGGTACAATGTCCCTTTAAAATTAATCAAAGATCATGACCAAAAACACTGTCGATAAGATAAAATAAATTCTTTAGTCCACAACAAATGATTTAATAACTACCATCGTATAGATCTTGCGGCTCTGTTGGCGTGCCCATCCCAGTACAGCCAAGGATTAAGTTAGAATTAGACAGAAAATTGACTAATCGGGGCCAAGGATAGATAACAAAAACTATAGAAAAATTACAAAAAAGTAGCCCATTAGGAAACAAAATGACAAAGAAGAAAAAGACAAAAGTCAAAAATTAAAAAAATTCTCTTACGATATTATTATTTGGGAAGAAGATGATCTTGATATGTTTGTATTTTCTATAAAGTTGAATTTGTTTTTGTATTTATTAAGTTTTTTTTTTTTTTTTTTTTTTTTTTTTTGGTTTTTGGTTATGAAACTTTTTATCCTTATGACCCCCACAGGCCTCATAAAAAATTAAAGAAAAAAGAAAAAATAAATAAATAAAAGAGAAAAAAAAATTATTATTCTTATTATTATACTACTGATCAATTTAAATAATTTTGAATCTACTAGGGTCCTTGATCCAAATTTAATAGTAAAGGACCCTATTTGGAGGTGAAGGTGCGTGTGCTTTGAAATTTTTATTTTCTATTTATTTCCTTTTGCCATAATGAATGCAGTTTGAAATGTGCTTGCTTCTCCATCTATGACATTCAAGGAGCTAATCACTATGGAAGATCTCACTATGTTGACAGGGAGGATTATTCCATACTTTCGTCCCTCCCTGAAACATATTCCATTCATTAACTCACTGTAGATTTTTTGTTTAATAACAGAGGCGTCTACGTTTTTGTATACATACCACTATTCCATCTCTTATATCCTGTCAGATTGTGAAATATGTAAACACACTCAACGCTTCTCGGATTATTCCATATTTTTAACCAGGGATTTAAGCAATGACTAAATAGCAAGGATCATTATTCACAAATATCAGAAAACTCAATAGCGTACTTCAACAAATTAACAATCGTAACTGTTATTTGTCTAACTAACACAACTGATAGAGCATGAAACAAAACATATCAGTCCATTACACATGATCAACGCCATACAATCGCTGATTTATAAATACATTGACTAATAAGAGGTTGAGTGCAATAGCACTGAAGAATGAGTTTTCACGAAGAATTAAAAAAAAAAACAAAAAAAAAACATGTAATGGCGGCTTCACTGCCTTGCGGCTCTCATTAACAAATAATAAGATTCTATGTACCGGGCGAGCACTCTTTTTTTTACCTCAGTGATTGGACAACTCGTGATATATTCGAAAGGGTCAGCAGAACAACCGTTCCTTTGGTGGGAAGAGCGATTGTGCAAAATTAATAAGTGTAGGGCCCGTGTCTGAATAATTAATTAATGCAATTACCTTTTTTATCGAAATGAGATGTTTTGGCACGTCAACATAATGAGCGTCGTTCTCCTCTCGAGTGCAGCCTTGGTTGGACGTCCACAGTTGATCAGCAGGAGTTCCCCTGCATAATTAATTTCATTGCTTCTAGAGCTGTAGTAGAGAAAATGATAAGATTTAGTTTTGAGGATGGAAAGCAATTTTTATTCAAGGAATTCAAAAGTAATCACCATGCAACAGGTACGAGTCCCATTGGGTCAACTCTCTCATTAGTAAAATTCCTGCGGTTGTTGCGGAACCATTGCGTAACAGCTACGTTGTTGGCGCGTTTTTATCGTCACCTTCTTTTTTAATTCCGTGAGACTGACATTATTAGCTATTCAACGCTACTTGTACGACTGACTGACTGACCTTACTTTACCTCCTGATCCCGAAATATTTTTCTGAAATCCATACAAAACAGTTGCTGCTATTTTGTCGAAACGAGGTCGTTTCCGGTTGCAGCTTTCTCCCAGGTGGACTTCCGCCCCGTTTGATCAGCGATGGCCGTGCGACGTCAATCCCAGCAGTTAAGGACGTGGCTCCATACAAAATTTTCGGCAAAGCAAAAAAGAAAAATTGGACTCCTTTAAAGAGTGCTCCAGACGCCACGCCACGCCACGCCACGCCAATGCGAGAATGCGTGCACGTAAAGTAAGCTTTGACTTTTAGTTTTCTTTGTTATTACAAGAGGGCGACGTACACGAATAATCAATCGACTGCCTGTGGGTCTATTAGCGATAATCTATCTGTACATTGTTACCACGAAACCAAGGGGTGTCAAAATTTGCTCTAAGATGACGATTTTTGACTACTTTGCAGCAATAGATTTCCGTGCCTTGCCTTCGCCATCTTCATCCTCCTTCCATCTGAGGTCGCCTGTTCGAATCCAGGCTCGGATAGTAACACCGGACTTATTACAGGAAGAAAATACGAAAATACTAATCCACAAAAACATTTATATTTCGGGGGCTGAAGGCACAGTGAATGATGTTCGGCTTCCTTGCAATAATCGCTCCAGGCAAGAGGTCGACTTCGAATCACGTTGGACGATGCCATTTATTGTTGTTTCTTAGCAACAGCCCAACGAGAAACAGGCCAGGGCACTCAAAAGTCACATGATCATCGGGGTCCGCCCAACAATTCATGCTTCATTGTCTCCATCTTGGATTTTAACAATCGGTTTGTTGTAAACAATGAAGTGCCCTGGCCTATGATCATGTGACTTTTGAGTGCCCTAGCCTGTCTCTCGTTGGCCTCGATGCATAATGAGTGACGTCAAACTGTTTTAATTGAAATCTGATTTTGAGCCTTTATTAAAAGGGAAGTTTTTTTTTATTATTAATATATCAATGTATATGATTATTATTATTATTATTATCATTGTTTGGGGAAGCCAAACACGGATCAAGTCCGGAAGCCAATCCCAGAGGCGGACCCAAAAGAGGGCCAAGCCCAAGGGACTCAAATGCGAGGGAGGGAAAGTTATGCACTCGTGGGAGTATTGATGTTTGGGTGTAGGAATTTCCTTACTATGTGACAGGTGTTTAGAATTGTGGCTTTCTGTAAGGTTTTGTATAAGTGTGGGTTGAAATTTAGTGTTGACAGGCTTTTGTGTAGCGACTGTGGAATAACCCCAGTGGCAGAAAGAACGATAGGAACAATGTGTACCCTGTTAACTCCCCAAAGGCGTTTTATTATTATTATTATTATTTTAACAATGTGAAAACTACACGAGGAAGCAAGCGATAAGTTGGCAAAGCACGCTCAGCAATCTAATGGCGAATACACGAATTAAATCATTCCATGTTTTTCATGAAATAATCAGTAGAAGAAAATTAACTTTGTTGCACATTTAACAAAATAATAATCATATATAGAAAGTAGAAATCTATAGGGAATAGCTACCAATCTTTCGAAATGAAATACACTATCTTCTGGGTTTATATTTAATTGGCAAAAAAAATTATATTCTCATTCATGACGGGAAAAAAATAATGTATAACAATAGAGTATCTGAAGAGCCGGTTCGGTGGCTGAGAGCGTTGAGGAGTTGCGGGTTTGAATCCCGCCGAGGGCATGTTTGTCTATTTTTACCATCATCCTTTCATCCCAATCAGCTAGTCTTCTGGAAGGGGGAGATGCGAGCTGGAACTCCATCCATATATGAAGAAAGCATGTATTTATGCAATATGCTGTTTACTCTCCGGTATATCGTAATGCCTTTTGTTTTCTTATAAAAATTGAGCATAATATATGGCGGCATGAACAATTTCCCTAATCAAAATATTAGAGAATTTAAAAAGTAATAAGGAAAAATATCAATGTTCGAAATACAGAAGTACAGAAATAAATAAATCAACTAAATATTTCTTTAGGAAAGAAAATCCCACAGCTTGGATTCGAACCGGGAAACTTCAGCTCTTCGATAATTTCGTTCCTATTTTCATCTGAGGATAAAGCCCTTATCGAATATTCTTGAGATGTTCTTAAACATTTATTGCTTTATTTTAATAACCGATCAACTTCGCTAAGCTCAACTCCTGCCAAGCAAGTGAAAACGCTTTTGGAATGAACTCTACATCTGAGTCAAGAAAAATGTTTTTATGTTTTCGCATTTTCTTCCTTTAGATTTGGATCCACAGTTCCCAGCTTACATGGACTTGTTTTCTTTCTCTGTTGTTGTTTTTTTTTGTCTAACGAGTTCGTTCAATTCTTCTGTAGGGGGTGTTGGTTCGTTCCCCTTTAATAAAACTAAATTGTTTATGACTCACCATTCACCCCTGCTAACAAACTATAATTCCCCACTAAGTTTTGTATGTTCAAATACGTAGGCTCTTTTTATTTAATTATTCCATTTTACCCGACAAAAAAAAAGAAAATGAAGAGTCCAATGCACTGAATTTCTGTTGCTGGTAACTTGGATTTGAAAAAGTATTTTTATAACAAAATGATTCCACTTGTGTTTTATTCTTTTTGAAAAGGACTGAATTCTGTGACTCGTGATATTGCATCCTATTTATTGTTGTTGTCGACTCAATAAAGGATTTCTTTATCCTTCCTTCACTTTGATTGTAATGGCGACGCAAAGGGAACGAATGGGAATGCATTGTCAGGCGATGAAGAACTCCACTACGTCTTCCTTTAGCTATGGATTTCTTCTTCCAGTAAATCTTTATATATAAAAATTCAGGTTCAGGGTGCGTCTGTAAATGTTCTAAAAACTTTTAAACCACTTATCCGATTGCGCTCATATTAGCACTATATGTTCGTTAGATTCAGAGTAAGGTTTACATGTCCCCAAAGAGAGGGGGTGGGGTAAATGTAATATATCTTGGTTTATGTTTGTTTGTTTCCTCAAGAGATGGCGTTAGGGAAACGCCATCAAAATTTCATCAAACAAACAAACAAACCGAGCAACGCCGGGCCTATCACCTAGTCTTGTTTAAAGCGATTGTGTGGATTCATTGCAGAGAATCAACCAACCCATAAGTGGATGACGCAAAAGTTTAATCGGCGTACCACCTTTGATAGAAATCGATAGGGTACACGTAGATTTAAGAAATTTACATACTCGGCGCATATCAAGTCCAGGGGAAATTTTTTTTAAATATTCCAATTGGTGCTCAGATTAATGCATAAATGAATTTTTTATTGATCGAAATAATCTCCATCATTATTAACCAGTGCTTCTCCCAACGAGATACTTTTTTTTATAGAAGTCCCGAGTTTTACAGTTGAAAAACAGACCCAGTTCATGTTTTAGCTTTTCTTCTGTCTTTGTTTCGGATAATCTGTTGGAGAGATATCCGGAGGGTACGGTGGATGAGGTAACACTTCCCAGGCAAGTTAGTTTATTGCCTGACGGGTCAGCTTTGCCGTGTGCGTTGTCACGAAGAAAAACAACACGCTTACGGTTCGTAAAGCTGCTGGTTGTTTTTGCTTGATTTTTTTCATGTGTACGTTGAAGCTGACCAACATACACGGCTGCTCTGATAGTTTGTCCTGGATTTTGGAGCTCATATGGACTACACCGGCCAGTACGTGGTTCATCTTCAAGTCGCTCATCACCAGTTCTAAATTTTTTGAACCAATTCTGTGCCGTCTGGTCGGTCGGTGACAGAATCCGGAGCGAATGCTGTAAAATGTTAGGAGCAGCCTCCGCTGTTTTATGGCCAAGTTTAAATTCATCCAACAGGCAGGTTCGAATTAGTGCCATTACAGACGTTTTTTTCAAAAGAAAATTGAATGTTTTCACTTAGACAACAAGTAAGTGCAAAAGAATGACCAAGAATTTCTCTTTAATGCAGAAAAAATTTGCATTATTCATATCATGCTACGAGAGGATTGTAACCATTCAAAAAGTAAGGGGGAGGGGGGGGGGGGAAGAAACGAAAAAAACTTTTCCCTCGACCTGTTAATTGCAGTTTTTCTTCTCTATAATAGTGTCTGCACTTAGTTTAATTTCACCTTTGTTTTAGCTCAAATGAATTGATAAACACAAAGGTCACCGTCGTTTAAATACAAAGATAAACAATTACTTTTTATTATAATCTTATGACGCTGTTGTGTAATCGTAGAGATGGAAGGAGACCAGAACCACTATTCCACGAAATAACTGTAATGAGCCTACATTTCGACCACTAAGAATTACAACAGCTCATTTCCTACGACCAGAGTTCATGTGGTAGATTTTCTCAGTATGATGCCAGTCTATGCAAATGCCGCCAAATGCTGCTCCGCCCTGGACAATCCAATCACCATTGTTTACAACAAACACTTATTATAATCTGTCTTTTTTCGTTTGTTGTAAAGGTAGGGTTGTCAGCCCTCCTTTGATGACGCAGTCAGTGAGCAGGGCTTGTTTTTTCTATTTTTATTATATTACGTAGGCCACGGTCCAACGAAAGAAAAACTGGGCGTGTCCAGTTAAATTTCCAACTTCAATTGTTAATTTTATTAGACACACCCAGTTTTTCTTTCGAAGGACAGCGTATAGGTGGCGTTGATCTAATTCGGCAAAGAAAAGAGGGTCATTTAACAGTACCCTCCATATTCTCCTCAATATTGTCACCAATTTAAACTAAATAATGAGCGAGATCCTCTTGTTGAGTTAGATCATTCTTGGCACGGAGGCGAGGCTAACGAGAAAGACAGGTCACCTGACCAAGATAGGTCTATTAACAATGTAACTTTCATTGTTTCCATCTTGTATTTTAACAATCAGTGAAGGTTGGATTTTTGCTAGACCTATTTTGACCAGGTGACTTTTCAGTGCCGGAGCCTGTATTTCTCGTTAGCCTCGGCACGGAAAAGTCATCTGACCTTCTTGATTGTTAATTATCAGTGTTTTCCCGTTTGTTGGGAACAATGAAGGTCGGATTGTTGCTAGCACCCCGATAGTCAGGTGATTTTTCCGCTTCCAGGCCTCGTTGCAAAACATACACACGCACACACACAGAGAATGAGTGAGTGAATTATAATTTTTTCTTTGATAATAGACTAGTTCTTTATTTGAATAGACCCGCTAAGAAATTATTACTCCTCTGATAATGGAAAATAGAATAAATTCTAAGGTGATACTTTCCATTTTAGGAGAAATTCAAAATTAAAAGTCGATGACTTCCTTTTGCTTTGGGTGATACCAAACTAGGAACTAAGTTAAAATGGAACCAGATAGGTTAATTCGTCTACAAGAGTCTCCAATGTTTAATGTCATCTACGTCGTAAGAATAGCATCCAATGTTTTGAAAATACTTTGATTAACCGTGCATCGAGTATCTTGTTGATAGGCGATTCGATAAGAATAAAGAAAGAGACCGTTGACGGCGATGACGAGGATCCAAGTTGGCCGAATTCAATTGCCAATAACAAAGAATAACAAAGAATTCACTTCCAAGAACCTGTGCGGATCAATCATTTTATTATCCAATGAAAAATGCCCCAAATCCTCGTCAATTAGAGTCGCTCTATCCTCCCGGCAACCACCCAGAAGGTCTTTCCTTTGAAGATCCGCTAAAGCGCCTAAGATCCAGGTGAGCAAATTGCTTATCCAAGCATGTAAATTGCAAATCAATTTTTTAACTTTCTTTTAGTTTGCTTCCTAATACCTCTTCCCCCTTCCCCCGCACTGTAACTTCAACGCAAGAGATTCTGCGACATGCGGTAATACAAAAGACTCGTTGAAGTGGTTGAAGTGAAGATCTTTTGACGAGTGTCCTTCCTTTCTTCCTTCCTTCCATCCATCCATTCTCTTTTATGTCGATAGCCAGTCGGAATTGGCTTTCTGGGCATGCCTTGTATGCATGCCTCGTGTTTTGCGGAATGGAGGGGGTCTTGTGGCGGACAGGACGAAGTACCGTGAATAAGTTGTTCTTCCTTGATCATGGGCCATTTGAGCGCATCAGTCACTGGTAACCCTGTCGGCCAAATGGCAGCCCACCCAATCTTTCATTTCCGTCCGCCTTCTACACCCATTCTATTCGGTTCCAATTGCTTTTGTACACATCCACATTCCCCCCCCCCTCCCTCCCCTAATTTAGATTGGAAAAGTGTTGGAATGCATGAGAATCGTCAAATTTTTTTTTTTTATTTTCTTTGAACAACTGAGGGGAACATGGAAAGCCACTTGCATACGCCATGAGAACTACTACTGAGGAAGGAGAGGGGCAGTTTTAATATCGAAGTACGAGGAATTAGTATTATTATTTTTAAACTGGTGACCCGTCCCAAAAAGGTACAAGAGCGCTTGGAAACGATTCCTTCCTTGCGTCTGTTTTCCGCACTTGGCTCTGGTCTAAATGCTCGCTGGCTCATCCATTGGACAACGAACGATGGGTTGACGGGACTAGTGATTGCTACCCTGTCCTTGCCTTCATTTAGTCACGCGCGCGCGCACACACACACACACACATAAACACACGCACATACATATAATACTCAATATGTAGAAAAGCGAAAAGCAATTTGTGTTTTGGGACTATGGGTCGCCACTGTAAACAGCATTTCTAGACGACGAAAGCGATTGTCTGTGAGGACGTGGCTCCGGGCGATTGGCTGCTGGTGCTGACGCCGCATTCGGAGTTCTCCATGATGGCCTCGAGGTCGCCCAGCACGGATCCCCTGCGTGGGTTGACGGCGGCGGCGGAGGTGGCCGCGGTGCACTCGTCGATGATGGTTGACTTGGGCATCGCCTCGGACAGGGGACACGACGAGGGGGACGGCGACGATGATTTGGGTGCCGAAGATGGCGACAGGAAGGACGCGCTTTCCAGGGGACCGGCGCTCACGTGAACGCACTGGCTCGGATGGAAAGCGGCTGGAAAGTGAGGACACAGCTCACCGGGACTGCCAGGCTGACTCCGCGTCGACAATATTCTTCCGGACGAGGCGTGCGCCATCTTGATCGGAAGCCCGCGCGTCACGGACGGTACGAGGCGGAAGTTGCCGTGTCTGGCCGAGCTCAATGCCAAAAGGGGCGTCGGCGGCAAAATATTAACGGAACTGTTATGGACGAACCTGGTGGGAAAGAAAAATGAAAGAGAAAGAGAGAGACGGGCTCTGTGAGGCCAATCCATAAGATGAGGCGTTTCGATATTTACCTGGGAGACGAGAGAATGTCTGGTTGGCTGCGGGTGAGCATGACGTCGAGTCTGTGACGACGTCGGTAAGGGCGGTGGCCGGGTAGAAGTTGACCCAGAAGGCGACCAAAGTTCATTTTCTTGTGGCCGTTGATGTTTTTCACTGGAACGAGAAAAAAACGGCTGGGTGAATGGCTTGGAAGAAGAAGAAGAAGAATTGAATGAAACGTGTTGTTGCTTTGGCTGACCATTAAAGGACAAAACAACAGGTCCTACGCCGGGCTTAAGCTATTTTTGGAAGAGAAAGAGAGACGGAATCCATGCGTTCCACAAAGCTACCTTGAAAGTTGTGCTGCTTGTGTGGTGTTAGGTTTCTCGGCGGTGGAATCTTATTGATCAGTGGCGGTGGCACCGACGTCCTCGGTGGGATGATGAGCGCCTCTTCCGGGGACGTTGCGGACTCCTCCTTATAAGGCCCCTGTAAACAGAATGGAAAGAAAGCAGGAACAGGATTCGCTCTCCTTAAACTTTTATTCACCCGGGTTTGTCTGTTGCAACGTCTGAAGGCGGGCAACAATTCACAAGGAAATGGCCGCCTCCGATTCCCCCCTTTTTTTTTTTATCTCACCCATTGAAAATATATTCTACGTCCATATGGGTGAGATCATATGATCCAAGCACGTACGTACTTAACACGTTCTTTTTTAAGAAAGGGTTGGACGAGTCTTATCCAGAGACAAATGAAAGGAAGAGACTGGCAGTGACCTCCCCTATAGTGGTGCCTTCGCGCCGCCATATTGGGACTGGCAAGAAACAGCTGATCGTCCGAGGCAATGCATGTGAATCAATCGGTTTGGTTTGGTTTATTTGATATTAACGTCCTTTTCAACTGCTATGGTCATTTCAGGACAGCTTTATAGGGACCGCAAATTTTGCCTCGCAAGAGTTCTTTAACGGGACCAACAGCTTTACTTCCCTTCCGAAGAAAGGAAGTGCGTGATCTCAGGATTTTCCCCTTGAAAAAAAATCTTCGTCGTCCTCGGCCGGGATCGAACCCGCGTCCTCGGGGATCAGAGGCGATCACGCAACCACTGAGCCCCCGACACCGTTGTGAATCAATCGCAAAGAATTATTTTTTCTAATATCTACTTAAGAAATCTGGATGAATTTATTGGGAGACCACCAGAAAAACTTGTTCTATTAAACAAAGAAAAAAAAATCATCATCCAGTGCGGTCCATCTGATAAAAAGTTATTTGGTGATAGCTAAAGTTATTCTTAAACATAAATTAAAAAAAAAATAGTTTAAATGGAAAAGGAGAAAGAGGTTCTACAATTAACTAGGAAAATTCTCCTTTATAAATTCTAATTTGAAGGTAAATAAAATAAAATGTACAGTTCACCAATATATAATCCAAATTATTGTTGATTTGTACGAGATGTACTAATTACAATCTCTCCTTCTAATAACTAACTGGACCACATTCTCATTCAAATCGTTTTTTAAAAAGATCCAATACTTGCGTATTCCAATATGTGGATTAATAAATTGATTATTTTATTGAACTGAGAATTCTTTCTTTTAATTAAAAATTTTAAAATATTTGTCTTTTAAAAATTCGTTAGGCATTGAATCAGCTATTTGAAGTCATTAAAAGTATATTAAAGTTATCGTTAGTTAATGCAAGAAACTTTTTAAAAAAATAATCAGAAAACAGGTTGTGCTTCTACAAAACCAGCTGAAATTACATATTCATACGCCGCCTTAGGTTTTTGCCAATAGCAACATGGCAAATGCTGCACTTCCGGTGGCACCAGTAGCGCTCAGCGAAATGAATAGGGCACTGTCAGTCTCTTTCTTTCATTTGTCTCTGGTCTTATCATATAACTTGATGAGCATGGAGGAAAGTGACTCGGAAAAGCTGGTGCTCCTCTAGCTAGAGCCACGATTTAAAGAACGAAGCAGCTGACTGGAAAAGTGCTCTAGCAAAAGTGTTCAACCGTTGGATCCACAGTTTTTGTCTAAAAGAGCGAAACCTGATACGGAGAAGCAGGACATCCACTTGAGCTCTCTTAATCTTAATCATGGCTCTTTTACATGTCTGACAGAATCATGCGTCAGGTATTGAAATAGGGAGACTAGGAGGAGAAAAGGCTTTAGAAGAAAAGAAGACGGAACCAACGGTTGACGCCTAAAATTTTTCTAGCTTTAAACTTTGTATTAAACGGCAGCTTTTATGTCGTCGAACAACTTTTTTCCCGCTCTTCTTCGTGCAACAGACACACAGTAGAAGAATTGACTCGTTACTACTACTACTACTACTACTACTACTGTTGTTTCATTTAGGATGAATGAATTTGACATGAAGACGTAAATGGTGGACGATTGCAAAGGGAGAAAGAAAGAACCGTTACTTCACTTTGACTTGGGCCAGGGCGTCTGTCCGTCTGTCGTTAGCACTGCCCGTGACAGAAGGCGGCGGCCATCGGGAGCGTTGTCTTCCGTCCTCCTCCACCTCCTCCTCCTCCTCCTCTTCCTGTTCCTGTTGCTGCTGCTGCTGCTGACTTCTGGTGCCGACTGACGGGTTCGATCCTCTGACGACGTTCTCCTAAAGGCAAGGAAGAAGGAAGTTGGCGCCCGATTAGCCAACTAGAATGTTCCTTGTTAGAGAGAGAATGGGTTGTGAAAGACAAGGACGTCGACTGACCTGAGGAACCGTGGCAGAAATCGTTTCGTTTTGAAATGTGAACGACAGCCCATTCTCGTCGTCGTTCTCCTCCTCTTCCGATGTCCTTACCTAGAGTGATGATGACGACGATGAATATACAGGTTGTTGCAGATAACTACAGGACAGTAGAAGGGGAAGCCTACCCGCTCGATTGCAGGGGCCGGCTCGACATCAAATGATAATTGGGTAATTTTATCAAAAACATGACAGTTTTGACGTTCACCCTCCCCCCTTCCCGACTGTAGAAACTGCTGGCTGCTGCAGCCCATCTTCATCTCCCTCCATTCTGCCAGTCGACCGAGCCGGCGCCTGCATTCGAGCGGATAGGCTTCCCGTTAGACTGCCCTGTAGTTGTCTGCAACACACTACAGAAAATACAGTGAATGGGGAGGGGGGGGGGAGGTTTAACACGTTTCCTGGCATGACACGTCGTACAAAACGACAACGACAATAGAAAAGCAAAGCGAGTCCAAAGGGCGGAATATGTCCGTGCCTGTCGACTCAGTGCATTTGAGTTTTCAGTGGCACTGCATTGAGATTCCAGAATGTTTCACGAAATTCTGTCTCCGCCGTTTGAACTGTCTTTGTTGTAACTGTCTGTTTCCGTCTACTCTTTCGTTTAAAGCAACAAATCGAAACGGTAACGAAGAGGGAGGAGTACTACGTAGAAGAAGTAAAACAAAAGTTGACAAACCTCGACCTCCACGGGCGATTCCATGCTACCGAAGGAACAGGTGTCGTCGCTCTTGGGCGCCAGCGAACTCATCCGGGACACGGAGCCGACGCCGGCGGTGCGAGTGCCGTTGTTGCCCTTGCGGGCGCTCTGTAGGGATAGGTTGCTGTTCACTGTGGAATGGAGAGAACAAAACGCATAAGACACACACACACAGCATGGCGGGAGTCGGGACTAGAGGAGAGAAAAAGTACTTACTGATGTGGGTGTCCCGCGAGAAGAACCTGGTGATGACGGAGAGCATGGTGGGCCGATGGTGCGAGGCGGCCGAGCGGGTGCTCCGGGAACTGCGTGTCGATAGTTGTCGGCTCAGGCTACACAGAACGCCGGACTCGCGGGCGGTCGAACTTCGCCGATCTCCCTGCCAACACCCACAAACGAAACAATAAATAAAACCGTTGCGAAAGATCCATCACCTATCCACCCACCCACCCTTTCGAAAATACGTTAGACTCGCTTGCCAATGTTTTCTCATTCGCGATCTACAACAACAACAACAACAAGTGACTAACTCCGCCTCTTAAGTGAAGGATGAACTGGGCGTCTCCAATTAAGATTACGAGATTATTCATTTTAGAGATTCCAACAATGCAATCGAGAATTTGAATGGAACTCGTAGTCCATCGTAGCCACTGGCAGAGGGGATTTCTACGTACACCGAGGATGTAAACGATGAGAGCTAAAGAAATTGATTAAGTATGGCTTGCAACCTCGTTATATCAAATGGATTTTCTCATGTTTAAGTCATCCAATTATAGGATTGGTTTTTCGTCTAGTTTTGTCTCTTCCTCAAGGTTCAGTCCTGTTTTATTTAGTACACTTATCAATGAGTAAATTATTGCTGTCCAATGATAATATTCAAATAGGCAAAAGTACGAGTGCTTCCTTCCATTGACTCTCAAGAATTACAATTCCACCTTCACTTACAAGCAAATGTCAGTCGCAAATTTATAATGTAAACAACCCGCGGGGATGTCCCCCAACAGTCCGAAGCCCAACACGGGATTGCTTTTGGGGTGGCTACATCAAAATGAAATACTAAAGATGTAGGCTTCCTATACTCTGTCCAACGAAAGTTGGAGTGGGCCTGTCCAGTTCAATTGTTAGACATTGTTGCCAAAGTAGAATCAACAATTAACTGGACACGCTCACTCCAACTTTCGTTGGACAGATAACGGAAACGTCCTACATTGTTACATCATCATCATCATTAGTCGACCAAATTTAGGGCTTCTTATTGGTAGAAATAGGATTAGCAATGGTCGACTAATGACGTTTCACGCGCTCAGGCTTGTTGGTCCTATTCAATTCACTAACCATTATGAGCACTAAAGCGTAGCCTGGGCACTCAAAATCATCTGAGGAACAATCTAAATTTCATCGTTTCCATCTTGGATTTTAACAATCGGTGTTCGTTTGTTTGTTTCGCTTGTTGGAAACAATGAAGGTTGGATTGCTGCTCAGGTGATTTTTGAGTGTCCAGGC